>JANTOP010013840.1:0-14555 GCA_027564815.1 Symmerus nobilis | reverse complement strand
CAATTAAAATTCAAAAATGATTTGATCTAGAAAAACTGTGAACGCCAAAAGTATTTACTTGTGCTCCGCTATCATGTTGGAATTTCTCATGGGAGAAAAATCGTGTAGAATCTTCAACTAGATTTCTGATATATCGTAAGAATATTTGAGAGGGATCCACAATTTCATTCCTATACTCGTATAAGCTTAGAAATATTGGCTAAGAAATTGTTGAGTCAATAAATTCTTAATTCATACATTTTATAATTTTATTGACCAATTGTTTTACGAGTTTCTCCTTTTTTCATCTAGTCGCTGCTTCGTGATTAGACCTAGGAAGATTACGAAAAAACAATTTTTTTTTTCCTGAAATTTTAGCAGATATTCATAAATAATTCATAAGGCATGCGTGTCTGTCTAATTACACTAAAAGGTACAAAATTTGAAAAAAAAAAAAAAATGGGACTGGACTGGGTGGTTTTGATAATTAGGGGTCGCTGATCATAATGCCATCATTAGTTTTTCTCCTACACGTCAAATTTTTGAGAAAATTGAGTAGAAATATGACGATTTTTCAATATATTTTTGCTCGCAATTCAATTTCATTTTCGATATAACACTGTTTCCATTACTAATACGGTACGAATTAACTGTGAAGAGTCATACCTACTTATATAAATGTATTTCTCGAATGAAATATGATTTAGATCATAATAATTATGTTTAAATTCAATTGATCAAAATTTTAAAGCTTTTATTTGAAAAAATACATTTTTTTGGAAGCATTTACCCGAATTATCAAAATCCACCTAGTCTGTTCTAATTTTTTTTAGTGTACCACAGTGTTATCATTCTTAATTCGTATTCAAAGAAATGAGATTAACATAATAAGATGTTTTTGAACTACACGGATTGTAGAAATAATGTTTGGTAATGACGGATTAAAATCGTCAGAAATTTATTAAAATATCGCATAAAAAGATTAAACTTAATTCAAGAAATTAAATCAAAATAATTAATTCGAAGAAAAAATGAATCTAGCAAATTCAATTCAATTGATGTAATACCTTAGCATACAAATATTGAGCAATTGAAAAATAACTATTAATAAAAAGAAATATTATTATCTGAATTTGAATATCAAATATTTATACAAATTAAATACATTTCTGCGATCTCGAATCCGCCAATAAAATATATTCGTTCATACTAATTAGTATCTCTTAGTAATTCAATTTCTCAATATATTATCTATAATTATATGAATATAATTCCAGATAATAGTAAGTCTGATCTTAACTATTACGACACTTTATCTGTTTGATATTTGCTTATTTATTTTATTTACTCTGAATTTATAAAGATGGCCTTTGATTGTGTGCAATGAATGAATTGTTTTAATATAATTCTTACAGGAAAAGTAAGTATACTTAAAAGAATATACCAGACTGCTTCCTAAAATCGTACTAATCACGGTTTGAAAAAAACGTTTTTTTTTTCACTGATTACAAAATCTCCATCAGTGTTGGAGGGTAAATAAAACAAGAAATTCATTATAAAAATTTACCGACAACAATTTATTATTTTTTATTGGCCGTAATCAACTGTATATTATATGTATTTATCTATTGTATCGATGGTTTATTGCATGCATTTTGTAAATCAGCAAATAAATGAAATGTAAACAATATATATACGAATAATAAAATATTTTTTTCGCAACACATAAAGCATATTTGTATGCACTATAAAGAAAGCATATATAAATAACGCAACAGTAGCTGCAATATAATGCAATTTATTTACACAATGACCTCGCGTTTTTACTCGAATATTAAATTCACTCGCGTCTATCTTATCTTCATATTAATTTTAATTATATATTGAATATTTTTAAGCGCATTAAATTCCTTGCTATAATTACAATAAATTGGTTATTAATTTACCAAAAATTTAAATTGAATTTACCATTTTAAATACCTACAACTTAATTTCTTTTAATTACTAAAAAATGCCAACATAATTAAATTTTTAATTTACCAAAATCAAGTTAATAAATTATTAAATATTTAATATATTACAAATTTGTCTATAATCCCAGAGGACAAAATATAAACATAAACCGGTAACAGATTTTTTTTTCGTAGTCCCACAAATATTTTTATTCAATCGACAAAAATATCTGCCGATAAAGGATTATTAAACTTTCCTAACTGCTAGAAACTGTTCATCAATCATATCGTTAATCCTTAAATAATATTACAGTGTACGATGCATCGGTTAAAGTACCAACCGGTTTAGAATATGGAAATTTATATCAATTTGGAAATTTTGATGAATGCATCGATATCAATATGGGATCATCGATTATACAGACGGACAATATACAAAGGGAAGGATCAATTCAAACGAAATACTGTTTAATTGATATTGGAATAAATGATGTTCATGTAAAAATGGATGCACTTAGGAGCTCGAAGGTAAATAACTTTCCATTCAGTTATAACGCCTGTAACATATGATTTGCGACAAATGAGGAATCAATAATCATTTTATTTTAACGAAATATTGCAATATAAAAATAATGTTTGATTTTTATATAAATGAGTACATTAAGAAATTAAAATATCAAATCAAACTGTTGAAAGTGGTCCATTATCCTCGATTTTCCTGAGAACAGGTTTTATGCCTCCAATTATTCGTTGGATGACGTTGACATCAACTTCTTCCAATTTTTTTCTAATTCGGGATCCCAATTGTTTCTCGGTTTTGGCTTCCCATCCATCTTCGTAGACCATTCTACTTAAAATAGCCCAACATTTTTCAATTGGCCTTGCCTGCTGCACATTTGGGGGATTATCACATTTTGGTACAAATTTTATATTTTTTGAATTCAGGTAATCATTCGTCTTTTGCGCATAATGACATGATGCCAAGTCCGGCCAAAATATGACATCAATCATGTTTATTAACTGCTGGCCCCGTACGGAATAAATGAACGCCTCTAAAACACCGGCTGATGAGATGGCGCGCCATACTAATATTTTAGGCTAGAATTTTGCAATGCCTTTATATTTCACATCGTCACAAATTTAGGAGATTTCTTTCGTTTTCGATAATTTACATATTTACTTCATTCTTCTTCAGTATTCGCTGCACAGTCATGTGTGAGATCCCATTTTGCGAGTAGACACTTCAATGCGATTCACCGTACATTTAACCAATTTTTTCATGTATCGAGTGCTGAAAGTCGTTGGTCTGCCACTTTTTTTTTGTATGCCAAAGGAAATTTTCACAATCCGAAATGGCCCGGTAGATTTGATTTCGGGAAATATTTTTATATTTTAATGTCTTTACTATTTCACTTTTCGACATCGTTCCAACCAGCTTGTAGATGAATTTACGAATTTCAAATTTCGACTCCATTTTAACCAACCGTGATATTTGTAATCTATGTGGTAACTGAAAGACCATTGTTATACGCACAATATGCAATATTGGACGTGTTATTAAATCTCATCTAATGATGTTAGGCCGTGATTGAAATTGGTGGCAAAACATATGTTACACGCGTTATCACCGGGATTTGATAATCCAATTTGATGAGAATCTCTTCTTTTTTTCATTTTTTTTTGAGGAAAGGAAAAATTATTATTTCAAAAACCAAAAAAAAAAAAAAATTCCATCTACAAGCTTTATTTTATAAACCAATTGACGATTTTCCATATACATTTCATTTTTTTCGTTCCTCTGATTTTCCCTCATACTACCCACATCATGGAACAATAATCCAACAGCAGTCATCAAAAACAATAGTTCATTGGGGTGTATGTATGCCAATCGATTGTTCATCAAATGATATTGTACGGTTCATTTCGGCGGTAACCGGTTACGAGGATGTAATTATTCAAAAGAACAATTGTCACATCAATGAACCCATCACAAAATTTCAAACCATCGATATCGTTTATGGGTAAAAAAAAATCAATTTTCTATGAAATCATATACATTTTCTATTAATTTATAAAACAGATGCATTTTAGCTGGTTTCTTGTCGATGGTAATATTTTGTACTAGCCATCACATATACTCATACTTAACGATGGATCCATTAAGAAAATCGTTAAGTAGTAATGAAGATGAACGTAGTAGTACATTTGAACAGCTTATTAAATCATTTTCAGCTATTGGTAAGTCAATAAAATTCAATGGATTTGAGATATACTTAAGATAATTAATCAAGAAATTTATTAGGAAAATAAACTTCTGATACATTTCATTCGGTCTCTCAACACCATCTGTTACATCCGGAAAATTTTTACGAGTTTAATATTGGGAAATGGAATGATAATAAATTATTCGGTTCGGTAGAATATTTAATATAATATTTTCTGGTATCTATTATGTTCTTTATTTAATTTCGGTAGTATATTCTGGTATGAATTTCTGTAAATCATAGGTATAGTTTCAAACCTACCGAACCCCTTTAAAAAACTTCCTTATCATCCTCGAGTCTAGTATTAATTTTTAGCCCGTCTAAATACAAATAACAATATCCTTGACATTGTTTTTTAATGATCAATAAACGGAAGATAATTTTAAATCTGATAAGATTCTGAAATCCTTCCTATCAAAAAGTTTAATTTACTAATAAAATACTTGGCTAATCGATTCATTGGCCAGCAGCCAGAGGTCCAGTTTGGAAACTCATTGAAAAATACATTTCACCGTAGATAATTTATATTTCAATTACTTAATAAATGCAACAATTAAATTGCATTTTTCTTTGTCTTATTCAAGAAGCTCGCAGAGTATCAACTTTGAAAGCCAAAATAATTGAAAAAAAATTACAGTGAATGATGGCAATATTGTTTTAAAACGTCGAATAATTTTAACATCCAAATATCATCTGTGCGGAAAAATGTTGCACAAACATTATTCGATAGCAATTTTGTGAGAAAACTTTCCACGAAAATGATCAATAACTGTATCATAAATTTGAGAAATTATTAGGGGTTTGTATGTGTTTTCGCTGTTTTTTTGCTTAAAACCCGTATTTACTTCAATAAGAAAACCATCACACTGTGCAAGTTGTAAAATCCACCAAGCGGGGTATTAGCTGGTCAACCGTAATTCGAGTACGCTGAATCCAATAGTGCTAACCGTTTTTCTAGAGTAGCTCTTGTTTTCGAGATATTTCAGACAAAAATTTGTAGGCCCAAGGACGCCAAAAAAATGTTATTTTTCTCATTTTTCTACTTTTTATTGAATTTATTTTATTGGATCGGTGAAAATCGATCGAATAAACATCGTATCGATAAAATAAAAAAAATCCCATCAAATACAGAGCATTGCTTTGTGGGCGTGAATATTTCTTTTTGGTGTCGATGTTGATAGTTGGCCGCGGTCCACCTATGATTTCCGGTTAGGATTGTCGAAATATATTCACTTTTCGTAACCAGTCATAATTCGCCACAAGACTTTTTTTCTGCTTTAGCAAGCAAGTATATCAATTTTCTGCATTTTCGGTCAATTCATGTGGCAGCCATTTTTCTTCCTTTTGGATCTTTCCCATAGCGTGTAAGCTTCGAGAAATTGTTGTTTCATCAACATTCTGTGCTTGTGCTAATTCTTTGAGAGTTTGGGCTGTATTTTCGCCCAATAATTCTTGCAATTCGACGTCATCAAATTTTTGTGGCCCTCCATTGCGTTCTTTAACTTCCACACTTATATCACCACTTTTGAAGCGTCTAAACCATTCTTTGCATGTTGTTTCTGATGGAGCACAATCACCATAAGCTTTAAAAGGTAATTGATGGCCTTCAGCTGCACTTTTTTTCAAATCAAAGTAATGACGAAATACATGGCGAAAAAACACCTTATCGCGATCCATTTTCGATTAAAAAAATGTGTATGATTTCACTTAAATAAACTTTCATACACTGAATTACAATGACAGATGTCCAACTTTAAACATTCAACACGTTTTAGCTATTCACGTTCATGGAATTTGTAAATGGTGTCATGTGAACAACGGAAATACACGCAAACCCCTAATTAAAAAAAATTTTTGAGAAAAATTTCTGTAAATGCAAAATTATTTTCCACGAAAATATCCAACTCTCCTTAATTTTCACTGTTACGTATCTATCCGATAAAAACAAAAACAGAAGAAAATAATAGAAAATTTTGTTAAATAATTTATTTGTCCGAATATAATTAATTAAATCAAATGCAAGAAAACCTCAGCCATCATTGAGGTTTTTTATTGATTTATTTAGATAATATTCCTAGTAAATCGTAACATTCTACAATTAAATTAAATTAAAAGAAACCTCAATTACCACATAAGGTTTTCTTGAAATATACTGTGAACTATGAAAATTTGAATTTATTTTAAATTTCCGAACAAGGAATTTCTCATGACAAGATGAGAGTTCAATTTGGAACATACAATAAATTTAAAAACAAGCAGTTCCAATAAAATAATCATATAATATTCAGCTTGGTCCTGGATATAATTACATATGTTAATTTGTAGAAAATCTTCAAAAATTGGTAAAAGTCGGAAATGATGACAATGGATTGGCTATAATAAATGGTATCAAAGCTGTATCGATGATTTTTATAATAACCGGTCATGCATTACTCTTTTTTATTGGTGGTCCAGTATTAAATACAGACTTCTATGCGAAAGTATGTACTGAAACCGGAACCTGCTTGATATTTGTAGGAGATAATTAATCATATAAATTTTTGGTTCCAGGAAATAAAATTAATTCAAAATACTATTCTATTAAATTCCCCATTATTTGTGGATACATTTCTATTTTTGAGCGGATTTCTATTTGCCAGATTGATTTTCATTGAATTAACGAAACGAAATGGAAAAATCAACTTTGGATTATTGTATTTATTTCGTTATGTCCGGTAAGTTTTTTTTTTCCCATAAAAACTATAAAATTTATCAATAATTTTGTTTGACATCCAACAGACTGACACCAGCATATTTTGCGATAATTGCATTATATGCGACTATACTACCGAAACTCGGTTCTGGCCCATTGTGGGATGCCCGAATGACATTGGAACAGGAACGATGCCAATCGTCATGGTGGCTAAATATTTTATATATAAATAATTATATTCAAACGGATAAATTGGTAAAGGAAAAACTTTCATATGACAATTCGGCTAATTTAACTTTATTTCGTCCAGTGTATGTTTCAGTCGTGGTATTTGGCAGCCGACACTCAACTATTCATTTTAGCGCCGTTAATTTTGTATCCGTTGTGGCGGTGGAATATTCGCGGTTTGATGGGTTTGATTGGTCTTTGTTCAATTTCAATTTTAATACCAATCATTGTCACGTATGTTGAAGATTCAGATCCAACTTTATTAATTTTTTCTGAGTAAGATATTTTATAGAAGAAAGTAATATTTTTTTGGCTAATTTTTTAAATCCAGTGAAGTAACAGATATCTCGAGCAATGAATTTTTCATCAATACTTATATTAAAACCCATATGAGGGCAACAGCTTATTTATTCGGAATTCTAACCGGATATCTAGTTCATTATGCAACTGAAAACAAGTAAAATTAGAACAAATTTATCTTAATAAATAAAGATAAAAATATTGAACATTTTCAATTTTACTTTAGAACCAAAATATCAAACAAAACCTCATGGATCTGTTGGATTTTGTCAATACTAATCGGTTCCGTATCGATGTTTTCAATAACAATATTCCTTCATCCTATCGAACATTCTGCTCTTTCCCGAGCTTTATACTCTGGTTTACATCGATTTGGATGGAGTATAGCTACCGGTTGGATGATTTTCGCAACTGTAACAAATTATTCTGGGTTCCTACGTCGAATTTTAGCAGCTCAGGCGTTAGTACCATTAAGTCGACTCACTTATTGTGCATATCTAACGAATGGACTAGTTGAATTGTATTCACTGGGATCAATTAGAGTACCAAAATACATGTCGATAATTACATTGGTATACGTTTTGAAATTATTCAAAAATTGAAAAAAAATTTAATTACCCGATTTTCTTAGCTTGCCGATACATCATCTCATGTTTTTCTAACTTTTCTGACCGCCCTAATTTTATGTTTGGTTTTCGAATCACCAATACTAGGAATTGAGAAGATATTTTTAAGAAAAGGTCGTTTGATTCGAAAATTTATGAAAATCACCTTATTCCATTTGTTTCTTATTTTTAAATTTTAGAACCTAGAAATGTTGCTGTAATAACGCCATCAACAAGAACCGATTCGTATAGAAATCGAACGGATAGCGTTACGACAAGTGAAGAGGATGCCTAGCCTAGTTGGTATGGACTTAATAAAGAGGATCTTTTTAATTATAATTAAACAAAATTTCATTAGTATTTATTTATGTATTTATTAATTCAATTGATACGTATATGTATAAGGTAGAAAATCTTTGTTATTTTTTAATCAACCTTGGTTACCTACCCTTTTCTCGAATCTTCATTTTATGTTTATTAATTAAGTAATTAATTTTAAGTCATCTAATTATAAATTAATATTGTGATTTTTTATAGATACAAATACAAATGGGATACAAAATGATTATATTGTAGAAAAATATCCCTTTTCCGTTCCATTCTTGCTGACTTAGGAATGAGAACTATCAATATCTTCATGAATTTAATCATCATCTAATTTCGTTTTTCTTCCCTTCTTGCCATCTCCACCACCCAAACAAAATTAAATTTTAAGAAATGTCCCAAAAATGATACATTTGTCCTACGAAAAATTCGATTTGTCCCATATTTTGCCCATGGAAAATATACCAACTCTATTTCACAAAATATTACCGAAAATATTTTAATAAATTTCATAATAAATTAAGTACTGGGTGGTCCGAAATTAATTTGGGTCACCCTCTAATCTGAAGAAAGAAACGAAATTGTTTGATAAAGGAAATAGGACACAATTAGGATGATTGGCCTTTAACAAAATATTAATGGGTATATATAGTGATCATATCAATTCAATGTGGACCACAATACCAGCGCAAACATTCTAACCGAATGATTGCTAAATAATATTTTGTGGGAAATTATTATGATCCTGGGTATCCTACATAGGTACTACAGTATTATATGTACGTAATTTTTGATGGTTTTTACTATTTGTTCTGCATATAAAACAGTTCCATTTATGATGTAAAATATATGTACTCGTAATAACTGTATTATATTATGAGGAATGAATTTCGTAACATTGAGGAAATGTTCTCATATTATCGATTCCCCCCGGTTCTATGTAGCTGACCCCATTGGGAAATTAACTTAAAAACATTGTGTCACTTATATGAGAAACATGACTTTACCGAGTTCGAAAATGACTATGATAATGGTACTGGGATTGTTTTAAAGATATGTATATGGTTGGGGGGTTGATAATTCCGCAATATTTTAATTATTTCGATTATCCCTAGCTATGCGGTCTCCGAATGGTAATTATGTAATTATTTATCTAACATTCAATTGTCGTTTTACGAGTGGTAATTGAAATTATGAATATGTGTAAATGATTAATTAGATAATTTAAATGTTGCCCCATATTCATCCATCCCACCCATATACTAAAATTTTTAAATAAGATTTATCTCAAAAGAATAGTCCAGAAAATGATTTTCTCCGGTACATCCTATAAATCGACACAGGGGCTGTCTAATAACAAATGTTAGTTAGTAATGGGGCACACAAACAATCAAAAGGCATTTCGGCAATAATTCTTTCTTCTTCATATAGTCACAATTTAACACATAATTTTATATCCCGAACAATTTAGCCCATATCAGTGTTAGGAGGTCCACCCCACAAAAAACATATTCATAAAATATCTTTCATATTAACATTCATAAATATTGTTTGTTATGTAGTTGGAGTGATGGTGGTTCATTTTTATGAATTTTGGTGGCGGATTCCGGGATATGTTTTGGAGAGGGTGGTTCATAAATAAAATTTAATAATAAAAACAAATAAAAAATGTTTGTTTACAATAGAACATAATAAATTTTAAAGATCTATTTGGAGGCAAAAGAGTTAAATGGTAAAAATACAATTCTATAAATGTCCCAAAAATTTAAAATTCAGGGAGTATATAGAGCGGTATATTATAACACCCAGGAAACTGTTTGCAACCAACAATCTGGTTGAAAAAGTTTCTTCAACTCTGCCTAGAAATTATTTGCTTTTATTGTAGTTTAAATTTATACGGAGAGAAATATATAAAAAATTACAATAGAAAAAATGACGTAAAATTTGCAACAATTTCCATATTATTGGTTTTATAGCTGGCATTGTGCCCGGAAACAATTTCCATAAATTCTATTACAGGAGTACAGCCCACAAAGAGAATAACTCTTTGAGGGAGATAGAGGTAATTAAAGAGAAACTGGACGTGCGAAAATTCTGTCTGTATATCTCATTTATTACTTATCAATTTTTACCTGTCATTAGGTACACCGTTAGATGGTTTTAGGCAGTTTAGGTAAACGTCTAGCTTCGATTTGGAATATAAAAATAGGTCAACATTTAAATTAAATACCATATGCATTTTTGTACTACTAATACTAATCGATTCAAAACAATAATTCATTAACCAACAAATGAACCAAGAACTTCTTCAAAACGTACTAAATAGCACAGAATTTCAAAGCAATATAACTTGAATTTCGATATTGCATTATTAGGAATTGCTTTGAACAGACAATGTTCCCCTAGAGATGATAATTCTTCATGTACTCGGATAGTATATAATACCAAAAATGGATTGGTTTAAATTGCGGTTTCAAATATGGTGTAAATGTTGAACTTGCTTTTATGCTTGTGCAATGAAAACGCCCATCCCAATTCAATTTGATTCGATGATCATCACCATCTTTATCACCCCGACCATCGCTATTTTAGAAAACAGAAATTAACATCATGCTCACCGTCACCAGAAAAAGAAGCGACCCACAGAAAAATAGAAAATCCGGTTGTACCACATTATCATGTTTTATGGAAATTCTCTTATATACATCCGAGTCTCAACATCAGTCCCACCATTCCACCAATTTTAATTTTTTGGGCGGAATATAATTATATATTCGCTCCCTTTAATGTTCCCTTTTATCATAGGCGACGATGGATATTTTCGATGAGGAAACTAAAATAAAGCGGAATGAGTATGGATACCAGATACCCCACCGCTCGCAGTATAACTGGGAAATTTTCGTTAATATGCACCAAAGAATGAAATTTCTGATATAGATGATGTGCGAAATTATATTATAAGAGTTTAGCTGTTTGGTTGCTAACATCATAAATTAAATTGTATGATTTTAATATGGTGTATGGGGGACTGGGGATGAGACCCAGTTTCAGGATGGATAATCGTGAATGTTACTACAAGGAATTGTTCTTTTCTTCATAGCTCTTAAATGAACTCCCCAAGTAGGAGGAATCTCAAGTAAAGTATCTACTTCTTCTATACTATATAATTGAGATTAAAGTTTTTCGGTATCATAGATGGGGTTTGGTGATGGCGTTTTCTTTGTCACATATCCTCTTATATGGTTATAGGCAATGGGGGAATATTTTTGGGAAGATTATCATTCGAGCGGTGATTAAGTTTTTCTTCATAACATTTTTCAATGTTTTTTACATCATATTTTATACATCGAAATAATGGTTACAGACTCTAAGAAAAGGTAGACTAATTAGTCAACCGAAATGTATAATAATCATTATAGTGAGTATAGGTAAGATATTTCTGGTAAAGTACTTGAATACTTAAGTATCTTAATCGTGTCGTAAAATTAAAAGATTCCTGCATAAAAATCTGATATTTGAACAAATTCTCAATTCATCAGTTACACCATATCTATAGAAAAATTTATCATTTCTAAGAAATCCTTCTGAAACTAAGAATACAAAACACTTAATACATTTCACTAGGCTGGTTCAGTGCCTTATACATTAGAAAAAAACGAACCATCCTAATATTTATCACCTTTTTAAAGTCTTGACTAAATATTTGTAAGGTGATTTTGATATAAAATTTAAAATAATAAATGTAAAATAAATGTTATGCATGGTATGTCTTTGGTATGAGGGTAGTTCTCCCGATTTATTCCCATTTTTATTTACATCACGGAATTTAAATTGAAAATAATAACTCGCTTCATTTATTTTGTTTACAATTTTCTCCGATTTTTTCTCGGTCCAATGAGAATGAGAAGTGAACGGTGAATATTTGATATGTACATCGCGTAGTATATTAAAATTTACCATTACCTAAATCGTGTACTATTATAGTGTTTGGTATGTTGGTATGTTATGTTCTATCGTTCTATATTCAGAGAGGTACGAAGTATTTGTAATATTTCTTAACGAAATTTTCTAAATTTTAACTTGGAATGCAGTAGTACTAGCACGAAATGTAATGAAAATTTGAATTAAAATGATACCTAGAGGCCACTGGTACAAAATTCACCATAAGAAGCCAGAGATTGGCTTGAAAGTTGCTTTATTTTGAAAGGAATTACTCTTTTACCTTTATTGCTGGTGAACGTATTACCAACAAATAAGAATTTTGTATATTCTTTATGGTTGAATAAAAACTGATTAGCAATGTTTGAAAAGTGTGCATTAAATGTTTCAAAATGAAGTTGAAAGTTTGTACTACATTTACTGTCCTTAATATTAGGGTTGTGCCGGATATCCGGTAACTATCCGGTGTCCGGCCTATTTGACTGGTTTTCAATTATCCGGCCGAATAGCCGAATAGCCGATTAGCCATTAGTATCCGACCGGGTAATCGTAATTAATAACTTATAAATATTAGGAAGTTATAAAGGCGGAAAAATTACTAACTCTAAGAACATGGTTAAATTTTACTGAATTTTCACACAGCTCTGTTATACCGTTATATCGTAGTAATAGTACTAATTGTAAGTTAACTGCATTTTACTATTTGGCAAAGTATATTTTTGATTTTACTCAAATTAGTTTAATTTAAAAAAATAGTACAGAGAAAATTTATTAGTCAAAATATATACATATTTTTGATTTGAATACAATGTTTACAAGTAGTAAACAAACATCGCTCCAGAATTGGACCTATAGAGAACAAACTATCTGTTATCTCATAACTAAACAGAACGTCTCCATTTTATAACCAGGCACGGCTGCCAATGAATAGGTTTCTACGTCTGTTCTAAGTGTGTATATAACGCAATTCTCTGAACATCGTTTCATCTACACATGACTAAATATATTAGTCATTCGTAATCATTAAAGCAAAAAACGAGACGCCAGATGCGTCTGGTACGTATCATAATGATTACAGGAGCTTTATATAACTAGGTTCTGTGCGAAAAAAAATTGAAGGAATATCATTATTTAATAGTTATAAAACAAGGAAAATCACTTGATTTGATTCAGCTGGTGTGAAGGCATGGCGATGGGCCTAAGGCATCGTTTCAGCCCGAAATATATTTAAAATTTGTCCAAAATTTCTAAAGTGGTATTACTCCTTAAGAAAAATTAACAAATATGTAGCTAAACAATTTTTGTTGTAATTTTATATTATTGTTAACCCATTTGGCACCAGAATGACAAAAAAGGCCATTGCTATTTTTAATTAATTTAGCCCATTTTATTTCTTATATTTGATAAGAATCGAACGTACCGCAATTTAATATTAAATTTAACGTTTGAAAACCAAAAGACGGTAATTTATAGTACATTTTTAGTAACACTAATATTGTTTTTAGTTTTTGTGAATATTTATATTGTTGGAATGTTGAAAAGTGGTATATACCGATTGCAAATGCCTGGGTGCTTGCAAAATCAATAGACCTACAAATAAATCAATTGAATTTCAGAAGATTGGTTGCACAATCTTTATGTAAGACGTATGGGGTAACGCTAATTTTACCGCATTTAATTGTAGTAACACGAGTTGTGCAATTTGCATAAATCATCTGTAGTAGGCATATTTGAAGGTAAATTGTTACGACTACTATACATGTTACACGAAGATCTCAACAATAAAGATTTATTAAATACGATCAGAGAAAAATTTATATGTTTCTACTTTTTTTATTTTTGAAAAATAAATTATGTTGAATTTCTTTTATAAAAATACCTTTCAAGCCCCAAATGCCGTTGTAGGCCATAGCTGTATTGGCAACACTACTTGCTCGATATTTTTTTTATTATTTTCCTAGAATCACAAGGTTCTAATTAGGTAATCCACGAAAGGAATTTTAAAAAAATCGAAAATTTTAATTACGGGGTTAAATGGGTTAAGTTGGTAAATAAAGAATTAAGTGACCTAAATGAAATCATTTGAAAATGTTGGCAATATCTGGAATTTAATATCCGGCCATCCGGCCAGATAACCGTTATCGAATATCCGGCCGGATACGCGGCAAAAATTCACTATCCGGCACATTCATACTTAATATATTGGGTGAGGGAAAAAGTATTGAGCCTTGTTCTCGATTGGTGGCTTTACGATCACATAACTTCGTAACCA
>JANTOP010013829.1:0-14556 GCA_027564815.1 Symmerus nobilis | reverse complement strand
AATAGTTTGGACCCAAGTGGCACCTATCCCCCCTATGCGAAAGAAAATTTAAGACAATTATTTTTTTCACTCCACCCAAATGTACACGTCTCTAATGCACGTTCCAAGCACTGTGCGTGATAAGCCTTTCGAAAGAGACAACGCTCTACAATCTCGAAGTTCGAAGCTGATTGGACTAGTTTACACCAAAAAAGAACTGGTTTCTCATATACCTTTTTCTATCTATTTTGGGACGATGATTCCAAAAATGCGAACTATTTTCTATTCCTAAGAATCATTTCCGATATATGCTCAAAAAATACATTTTTTCGGACATCCTTCAGTTATTTGCTCATATCCCTATCAACTTTTATCCGATTTGTAAATAGTACAAGAACTATTTTGTCTTCTTTCTAACGGTATGCTGCTTATGCGCATCGGATAAGATTTGATGGAATTATAGGCGATCAAAGTTCCGAGAAGTGATTATCTCTGCCTTTTTTAAAAGCCACTAAATTTCCTTTAGTTTAGCTCCAAAAGTTTTTTTTCATATTTTTAAGTTTTGGGATGTAAAATCATTCTTTCTCGAAAATTTTAACTATAAATTTTCCACAAATGAGTGGAAAAAGGTAATTTCTATATTTTCATATATTCATGATTCTATTCGAAAATATATACATCGCGAATTTGCATCCAGCAATCATGCATTCGTCCCAAAAGTCTTCATAACGCTTTTCAATTGTTGCAATGTCCAGAAACGCTCACCTTGTTCATCACTCTCCGCACCCAAATTCGGAGGGAAAGATTCATTTACATTTACACTATTTTTCAATAAATTGTTTATAGGTTTTTTTAGTCCTCAGTGCGCTTCCTAGAAGCAATATTTTAAAATTTGACAATGTATACAGAGAACCAAACGATTCTTTATTTCATTTGTTCGTTTGTATGAAAAACCGATTAAGTAATATATTTTGGCTTTAAATTACTTCTTTTCTTATGATCACTTAACACATAATATGTTGGTAGACCGCCGCCTATAATTAAAAAAAAAGTCGCCCGTAGTAATCAAAAGTCTGGCCACCCCTGGTATAGACTTATATAAAGGGTGTCCCAAAATTAACTGCAGATTTGAATTAAGTAGAAAACACAATTTTTAGCCTATATGTTGTTATTTTTTATTCAATCATAAAGTACATAGCATAGGGTTATTTATGGAATAACACATCGGGCAAATGGCCTGCACGGCTTTGCTGGCACATAAGCACTCTTTTATCCAGATTTTCAATGACCATTCTGCATAAATGTGGCTTAATTTGGTTGATTTGGTTTAATTTCCTTCTATAAGGCATGGGTGGTTGTGAGCTTGTGGACATAGACCTTTGACTTCAAATAAACCCATAAAAAGAAATCTAATGGTGTTAAATCACACGATCTAGGGGCCCAATTCTAATACCCGAAATTTCCATATTAATTAAAACATTAATATCCCTACGAGTAAGTAACTTAATAATATAATTAAAATAAAAAATGCGTTTTCCCTATTTCTTAATAGGGAAATTTATTAAATTATTTAAAGAAAATTATACTGTAGTTCGAAATTCGTTTCCATTTTAATTAAGAATCCAAGACAAAATATTATTATTGAACGGTATTTATAAAATTCATTTGAATTATACTATATTTGAACAGGATAAAAAACTCGTTAGCATTTTAAATAGTGGGTATTGCTGTTTAGAAGTAAAATCGAGGCGGAGGTCTCTAGTTTGGGAAAGTTTATCCGCAAAATAATGTTCAGTATGTTATAAATTATAACGAACACTTAATAGTCAAATCAGTAAATAAAAATAAATTTCTGGGTGGGGTAATCAAATTAAATATTTTAATAATAATAATAATAAGTCGATATTGATGTTGAATTCCATCCATAAGTATTATTATATTAGTCAAGAAAATTCATAATACTATGCTTGCTTATATTAATAAGGCGAAACTAATCTTCGGATCAATTTTCGACATAGATTAATAAAATAATATAAAAATGACAAGATTATATAAATTTCTTATAAATTAGTTCATAAAAAGCCATGTTTATTTATCTCAAATTTTTTAAATTTTTGTTATTGAATTACAATAATAAAAGTGTTAAATTATATAGTTTAGTTTGTATAAGATTCTTTAATATTTTACTTTACAAATGTATATCATTAAATCTTTAAGAAAAAATCCATTAAAGCCATTCTTAGCTATAAATTCTTGGGTACTGCGATTCAATTTGACATTCTATTATTATGCTGGCCATTGCTTATATATAATGCTAACTTGCTTACCTAACATAAATTAGCAAAAGCAAAACTTTTATTCATTTGAAAATTGTGGTGATTAGAATATATGAGTATTACATGATTTTCATTGTACCACTCACAAGAATATGTTTAAATTGTATTCAAAGGTATTCAATAAGGGCAATATTAACGGGCGAAAATAATCATATTTATGGGTCTCCAAGTAATAATATTCATTTTGCATAAATAAAATATGCTTTGAATATTTATTAGCTTATTGCTGCATGTTAATAGCATTGTTATTAAATATTGTGGGTGATGACTACATATATATTATTTTCTATTCAATAAAATATACTTCACCAAAAATATGAAAAGGCTCATAATATAGTTATTATTATATTGATAGGTTTTTGAATAGTTTAAAAATAATATTTTCTATTAAATAATTTTTAAATTTTTTAAATATTTTCCAATAAAGTCATTTTAAAATATCGTATAAGAGAATATGAATATTTTGACTCTTATTAGACCATAACGTATAAAATCTCTTAAAATTACTATCTAGTTTTTTATATATTAATATTATTAACACCTTAGCTAATTCATTAATTATTTTATTTAAAATTTATGTTAAGTAAATAATTTATCGATCATTTAATACGAATATTTAAGATAAATATATAGATTATGTACTGTGTGTTTTGACAAAATATAAATATTAAGTTCTTAATTTTGGTTGGCTTTTCTCTTTTTTATTGGCGGGAGGGACCTACAACAAATTTCTAAGAGAATGTTCTTTAAATTTAACAATAGATTCGATTATTTATGAAAATATTATTAAAATTTTATTATTGGGATTACGATTGTGCTAAAAATTCAGTAAGCTTATCTAATTTAATGTATATTATAGATATGTTTGTATAACATTTTTCAAAAAATTCCCAGTAATTTCATATGTTTTTAAAAAATAATCGTTCTGCAAGAATAATTAAATAATATAAATTATTCGTAGAAAAATTGAATTTAATAAAGAAGATGAAGACCATAATAAACAATAATATTTCAAAATATGCGAACTATTCGAATTTTCATTATTACTAAATTATTATATGAAATATATTATTATAGACGAAATTTCATTTATAAGCATAATATTCCGTCACAAATTAGACTCTAAATTCCTTGAAGGACTGATTTGATGAAGTATTGCTCCTAAAGCCATATGGCCTGCCAAGGCATAGTGGAAAGTGCAAAATTTGTTCAAATTCATTTGCTTTTTTGATAATATTTCATTCATTTTTCCATTATTTCACCTCTAGCATTACAGAGATAAATTAAAGAATTATTTCCCTTCAGCAACAATATTGCAGAACATAATTTTTTTGCCGAGCGCGCGCCATTTTATATTAGTTTAAATTTCAGAACTATTGTTCAAACTTGTTCGATGAAAAAATCGTATCGCAATCGCAATATTGTAAGGGAGTGTAACCGGTTATGGGACACGTTTGCAAAAAAAGTCATAAAAAGTTACCAATAAAATATTGCGCAAAGGTATAAACGCCATTTGAAAGCTAATAATAGCAAACTTTACTTAATAATACAAAGTCAACCGTATTACATTAAAAGCACATATTTTTTAAAATCTTTATTTAAAGTTCTGATTTTTGGCCCAAATAAATTTTGTGCCGGGTTATGGGACACTCCCGAAAATTGTAAGACAAATCTGCAAGAATTATAGTAATTGGATTAAATTTAATAGAAATTCACATTGAATGATTTCTCATTTAATGTGCATGGCTTCAGTGAGGAAATATGTGACGCGTCGTGACAAAAGGGACCATCTCTTGCCAGAGTAAAATTTTCAGGACAGGACAAAACATGAGTTTAGGTCAAAATTTCATGTTTTGGGTTTTTGACACCAAAAGCTACCCTATATATCTCAAGATCAATTAACAAGTGAAATAGCTTTAAATTTTAGCCGCTAGATAGCAAAAAGGAATCTATTTTTCCAAACCTCTACCCAAGGAACAAAAGGAACACAAATGGGACACATAAATTCAAATACGTGCACATGAACACTGTAAGACTATTAGGCAATATGTTTGTAAAAAACACAAAGAGCCTTTTTGTACCCCCTCCCCCCCCCCCAACCCCCCGAAAAAAGGGGGGGGGGGGTGATATTCATTTTCCAAAAATTTTTTGTTATAAATAAATCACAAACCATAATCAATCATAAACATAATTATAGATTATAAAATAGGAACCAAACACTATGAGTAGCCGCATTGCACTCACCTTTTGTGGACGATCAACTCACGAAAATGAAACTACTCAAAACATACGAAAGAATTTTTTCAGCAGAATTCGGAAAACATATAACTAATATGTCTGCTCAACTAGATGTCGAATCAAAAGTGAGGTCCCCGAAAAACTAGTTCTTGACAATTTTGAATTCGGTAGTATAATATTATTTCAATATAGCCGACGCGGCAACCGTCCCACAACCGGTCATGTCCCACAACCGGTTACACTCCCCTACCTAATACGTAATATTTTACTACGTGATAAATTATTTAAAGGTTAGCCCTAGATTGTAGGAGCGAAACTAAAGAAGTGTCCCACCCAAACTTCAATTGCAGTCGTAGACTTTGCTTAAGAATTAGTTAACCTGTGTTAACTATACCTTTTGGAAGCAAACAATATCGTTTTGGAGAGATCAATATTCATCCTATCAATTCTATATTTATTATTCCTATCAATTCTAATCAATTATATCAATTATTTATATAATAAAATTGTTTCTAAGAGTAAAATAATGAGGTATACATTACCCCTAATATTAAGCCAGAATAGAAGTATAGTGACCATATTTGCTTCTATCTTTATTTTTAAAATTTTTTACACCTCGTAAAGACAGACTGAATGGATGAAGATGGTCTAAAAGGCGAGAAGGAGAAGAGGAATTTACGAAAAGTATTGTCTGACCTTCAGGCAAAAAGAACTGCTTCCGAGATATTCTTTCTTCCAATCAATCTTATGAACTATCGCTTTGAAGCGAAATTGCCCCTCATACAGCAAATTGTGCTTGCAGCACAAATAATTCCTACTTTTTTGTGGTATGTCAAATAATAAATTTGTGCGAGCAAATTGAAATGGATAAGCAAGACCCAAAAGATTTTGTTTTATTTTCGCTTATTTCGCTGTTCTATTTCTCCCAAATTTTTCCAAACTTATATTATAATAATACAAATAACTAAATCATCCAGTTGTTTGACATCCAGTTGATTTGAAATAACGATCGATATTTAGCAAGGCGTAATCAATTCAGATAGGCTACTAGTACAAAATGCATCTGTTATCCGACGTTACATCGAAAGTGACTTACATTTATTATGTCTTCCCGTGTAGTTTTCCATTTCTTCCAAACAAATTGTTAACGTTTCTGATCACACTTTCTTCATTTAATATCCTTTTTGTGGATTGAAATGTACATTGTGCAATGAAATTGAATATCCTTTTTTATGATATTGTACTCTAGAGATTTGGTATCAATTTTCATCATTCAATAAATAATAATAAATCTCATTAATATTATTTAGAAATGACAAATTGAGAGTCGAATTATGAGATTGGGAGTCGATTAGATTATAAATAAATTTAATTAAGCAAAGCTATAGGGTATTTAACAAACTGATTAAACATAATAGATACATTATTAACCCTAGGAAATATAGAATCTTATATAAGATAAATTTTTTTTTGTTTATGTTTATTTTAATCACAATATTATAATTTAAATAGCTAATTATTTCATTATTTTAACATAAATGTATATGATGGCATAATTACACTTGGAAAATTATATAGGTATCTTAAGACATCGATTTAATATATTAAGTGACTAAAAACAAATATTTCTGTAGTTACGAATATTTGTGGATTAAACTTGATGATAATTTATAAGATATTTTCCACTTATTTTTTCTTCTTTCATTTATATTTTTATTCAATTTACCTTATAATATTCTTTAATTAGTGGTAAGGACATTGCGACTGCTGATATAAAAGCATTATCAGGCGAGACTAAAAACATTTATATCGCTGTGCTTGCGGATTTATATTTATGGTACGGCATTCATATGAATAAAACTTATAAAAAAAATATAATGAATATCAATATCTAATATATATATATTCTAGATATTCTGAAACCTCAATATGCAAATGAGAATTTTTATCTATTTTTTATTGTTGAAATTATATTTGTTCTTCATATAAAATATTTAAATATTAGTATTATGGTTATATGTATATAACTTGGATGCGATTGTGGTCAAGATGATGTCATTGAAAATATTTTGGTGTGACAAAGAGTATTTAAAATGGCAATAAAAACGTTTATAATATCTTCGTTTAGAGACCGTATAATAATTTCTTTATTTATTGCCATATTAATTTGTTTTGAGGTGTCCCAAACAATCAAATGTCGCACAAACTCAACCATAATATCATATTATTGTGGGTCATCGTGGGCTTACTTCCAATAAACCCGATGATATGAGAAGAGAACTGGTTAATATCCAATACCGGGTCGGCAGTAATTTCGTTTAAAGCTATACACGATTTAAATTTTTTTTATCATTCTGTATAGAAATGGTTCTATTATCAGTATATTGTCAGTTCAGTATATCTCATCCTTTTTTTACGCGACACATTGCTATCGCGGCCAGCTATTAGTACATTTAGCAATTATTTCGTTGCATTTATAATGAGAATCAAAATAAAAAACCTCCACCCTTGATATACATATAAGAAGCGGTAAATTCAAAATTAGCAGAATGAAAAATCTATGTAAAAGTGAATTCACGCGTAAAAGGGGCAATTCGTGACGTCCAAAATAATCGCGTGAAAATGAATTCGCGTAAAATAAGGATGGGGTGTATTAAAAAATCGTATAATATAAAGTCTCAAATACACCTATCTTTACAATATTATAATCTGAGGATATGAGGTTTAGCTTTGTAATAGAAATGTGTTGTACGCTCTTCGGTCGAAAGAATATATATTTTAAAATATACATCTAGTTCGTATTGGAATTTTTAAGGTACCTGCGAACCGGACTTTGGAAGTGGTCAAATATGTACTTTTTTCTGAAATAAATTCGTAGATATAATCCGACTCGTATAACTAGAAGTTGTATTAACTACTTTTGTAATTACATTGGATTAAGTCATGTTCATTAACAATTGACTAATTAATGTCAATCAACAATTATTATGATATAATCGAAAATTATGTTAATGAGTGAAATTTCGCAAGTTTAAATACAATATTTTCTAACTATAGAAATTCAGATTCGATTGTATTTAACTACCGGTGAAATTTTTTATTTCATTCAATTCTCTCTCAGAGTCATTCTTTTAAATTATACCATTTTTAAAACGCAGGTCCTTTAAAAATAAATATCTGACTTTTTAATAAAACATAAATTATAATGATGTTAATGAATTAAGTGCACATAATTCCAATTCTCATTCGGTTCTAATTTGTGCGATTATTTACGATTTGAAGATTTCGGCGATATTTGTCCTATTATACATCTGCTTTATAAATTGTTGTGATGGACGCCCACGGTATTTATAGATATACTTTGCACACATATTTTACTATTAATATACGTGGATGGTGGTCAACGAGCGGTTAATCTTTTTGATAAACACCATTTATGTACTATACTACTTTGCAGGAGAATTTTGTGCAATAAATTAATCCAATTGAATGGTGTCGGCTTGTAAGGTGCGTCCAACACTTAATGAATTAGCAATATAAATACATAGTTCTAAATCGTGAAGATCATTTTATTAAAAGTTAAGAATTAATATCTGCTACAATTTACTTATAATTATAATAGCCGCAATAGATAAATTAACAACAGATCTCATTAAGTTAAAAAGTTAAGTTGAAATGCTAATAATATTTCCAAATCTTTTCAAATTCTTTTCATTCGGTTAAATGTATGTTGTAAGAACACACAAAAATGTTACTTCTTTACCTTTTAGAAAAATTATGAGAACATAAACGAATTCTTGCCATATGATGATAACTTAAAATTATATACTTAAGGTTTGCTCATCTATTTATAACTTATTTATGATTAAGAAATTATAATATTCATCTCTTTCAATAGTTACATAAATATTGAGCGTGATATGTAGATCATTGGATTGCACAGCTCTTTGTATTTACCATTAAGACCGCTGAATAATAATAACAGTACGATATGGTTATTATTCCATAGTAACCTAATTAATGTAAACTATGTTGTTACTCCGATGATGCGTTAAAGTGAATTAATATGTAAAAAACAGTAACAATATTTGCAATAATATAATAAAATGAACTTCTGCCACTAGGGGTGTGTTCAAACAATCTTAGATAGCGTTTTCCCATCCCATTGTTTAATCATCGATGTTCACCATAAATTATAAGATTATCATTTATTTAAAATTGCTATTGTATACGTATTGTTAATAGATTAACGGCACACCTCTGGCTAACAATTGCATGTACGAGTATGTTAAACTTCACAAGAAATCAATATTCTTAAATGTAGAAAAGAAAAGTAATAAGATATTCATTAAATATGATTTTGAACACAATATTAATATGAACTACACAATGTCTTCATTGTATTGAATTAAACAGAAGCTTTCCGCCCGAATATAAAAATGAAATTTGAGCATGTTTATTTGAAGAGTTCAAATTTGAAGTAATTTATTATTATATATAAATTATAGTAATAATAATAGATGTGATGTACGTACAGTTATCAAAAAATGTCTTTCATCTATCCCAACTAATCTAAAATTTCATAACAATTAATAGAGTTCACTAGATCAGCTAACCTCTTCATGGCGAAATGGGTAGTATACCCGCTTTTGAAGAGGGAGAGGGGCATGATCGAATTTAAAACCGCGTGATATCGGATGGTGACGTAAAGCTGGCGGCCCCATGCACTATGCATTAGCATAGTACGGAAGACTCCTGTAAATAGAGTAGGCAAAAAACATATGCACCTGCTGTCAATTAACTTAAAATGGTCAATGACAACAGGTTAAGACCAACTAACATAACAACATTATTCTCAACATTATTCTCCAACCCGCATTGGTCAGCGTGGTGAATTAGACCAAATACCCCCCAATAGAAAAAAAATCTTGGGGTGGCCTATGTTCAGCAGTGGACTTCAACAGGTTGATTGCCAACTAGATCAGGTCTTGTTGCGCTTCCCATGTTTTATCCATATATATTTTGTACCTTGTTACTATTCTGTTGTAATAATCGTTTGTAAAATAGAGAAGTGATTGGTGAGTGCTAGGGTGTATCGAATTAGACATTTTCGCCTATTTGAATGCAATGAATAAAGTTTTTATGAACCAATAGGCTTTTCTGAACATTTCGGTAAACAACAATTTTATTTTAACTGTTACCACCGCGGCAAAATTTAATACTCGGCACATTTTGTTTAGTTAAATTTTCGATCTTAAGTTGGGTCCAAATCAATAAATTTGTGTGTAGAATGTTGTATTTTGAATTCGGCGAAATATTTGCCGGCGCAAATTTTGTCCGGCGCACACTTACCGACAGCATACCGACAGTGTGTTGTATCTGACGAAAATATTTGTGTGTTTCTTTGTGCGGCGCATAGTCCACATCAATAAAAATTTTGACGAACATGAGCAAATTTGCGTCAAATACAACGCACAACGTAAATATTTATTGATTGATATATGAAGCCGGGTCCAGATCAATAAATATTTACGTTGTTTGTTGTATTTGACGCAAATTTGTTCGTATTCGTCAAAATTTTTATTGATGTGAACTATACGTCGCACAAAGAAACACACAAATATTTTCGTCACATACAACACACGCTATCCATCGCCTGTCGGTAAACGTGCGTCGAAAAAAAATTTGCAACGCAAATATATTCGTCGAATTCAAAATACAACATTCGACACACAAATTTATTGATCTGGACCCAGCTTTAGACCCAGCTTTACATTATATCTCCATTTTTATTAGGAGGATAAATAAGTTTCCGCCGTTTAACAAAAAATTGCGCTAACAGTATGTTATGGATAACATTTTCTACTGTAAAACGTCATATCGTATAAAGTTATAAATATCTGGCAACAACATATAACCTTGATATTAGCGAATTTGTATCAGTATCAAGTATCTTTTTCTTGCGAAAATGTCAAGTTTTGAGCCGAATAACTTCCATTCGAACTAAAGCCGGGAGAAGTTGAAAGCCGATTTTTCATATGAATGGATGCACTAATGGAAAAATGGATCCACTACTATAACCCAAAGAAGAAATCATGGGGACCACCTGATTATGCTTCAACATCGACAGCTAAGCCATTCATGGAAAAAGATCATGTTGTGCATTTGGTGGAATCAGCTTGGTGTCGTGTATTATGAGTTGCTTAAGCCGAACGAAACCATTACTGGGGCTCTCTACCGAACACAATTGATGAAATTGAGCCGGGTACTTGGAAACATTGAAGTGGGAAATCTTACCCCACCCGCCGAATTCTCTAGACATTGTTCCTTTTGAACATTACTTGTTTCGATCGATGGCGAATGGCCTGTCTGAGCAACACTTCACATCATATGAAATTGGTTTATAACAGTCGCACTATATTATATTATTAATAACGCAACCCGACTTTTATGTGTTATCCCTAACAATTTTACTAACCCTTATGATTCTTATAATAATTTTAAATCTGATTAAACCTATTTATTTAATAATTATACTTACATATCAATATATTTTAATATACCTACATATACTTATATATATTATATTTAATATATATATTATATGTAAATATATTTTATGGTGAGGACCGGTTCTATTCATTAAAATAACTATTAATATTTAATGAAATAAAATCAGCGCTGATCTCCAGCTATTCAGTTATACCCTACAGGATCATAAAAATGCTATTGCATTCCATTCGGATATATGTTTTCTTTTTGATGGCCATCGATACACCCTATTGTGTATCCTGTACAAAAGCCTGATTGTTCTCGGGGTTTGAATAAGTGCGGGAGTTTTTGGTCTGATTTCCTACGCTTACAAGTATCTAAAAATTTATAATTTCAGGGAAACTGACAAATATAGAAGTTCATCCAACGCAGTGACAGATGTATGTACGAAATCCTTATGATCGGAAATGGAGAAATGAATTATGTAATAAAAAAATTCAATTATCCGAGACTTATAAATTAATAAAATGATATACTAAGACGATTAGGTGTTTTTAATTTGTAAAATTAACAATTTATAACAGCGAGAATTAAATGAAATAAGTTTCACTGCACACGTCACAATTAATTTATAGGATGTTCTCATGACCATATAACAGTTTACTTATATCGTCTCTGTTCGCTTCATCCGATTAATTTACATAAATTGTACATTAAATATATATCGGTTATAAAATAAACTATTATAGGGAATTGTTAAAGTCATTAAATGGCATACAATCAATAACTGCATGATGCATTTTAACTATTTCAATATTATAAACAGAAAATTATATGTTTATATATAAAAATACACTTAATATCGAATAAAAATTGAAAGGCTTTACATTACTTAGGGCTGTTACTAGAAATATTCAAAGAGTATTCAAGTTGATACTCTTATTGTATTCAATGTATATATATATATATATATGGCGACATTACAATTTTAAATTGCCGGTAGTATATAGTTAAGATTTACAATACTCAATTCTATAGAAATGAACACAACATCTTTACTATATACAGATTTATTAACAACCCTAGTATATTTAATATGCATGTGTTATCTATTATATTTCAAATATTTTGAGGAAAAAGTGAATAATATTCCTATTGTCCGTCTTAAAATATCATTTAATTAAGGAGGAGGTGTACCCATATTAACAAAAATAAAACTTCATGCTGACATTCCTTGTATAAATTTATAAATAAATATTATTATTTTATTATATATATATTATAGATATAAAAAACATATTAAATTTAAATTATTTAGTGTAATAAAAATTATGAAAAATGTTTAAGAGATATAATAATAAAATATATAAATCTATCTACCCCCTACTATCATCATGATCACAATTTTATGTGATACATTTGATATATTAAACTTATATTATTCTAAACTAATGGGGGTTTGAAGTTTCAAACCCCCATTCATCCATTGGACCACCTCTTTCAAGTTTTATTAATGAAGTTGTCAGTTTTCAGTTGTTATTAAATGGCTCTCATTTATCAATAAATAACCTATTGTATGAAATATGTCTTTATTCGGTTATCACATGGAAGACAATAGAAGTGATCTTAAATTATGATGATGTTATTACTCCTTATACTTATATTTATAAATCGATTACAAGGTATAATGGTATTAAGTTTACTTAATTTATAATATATCATCAATCATTACGATATTAGTATGAATAAATTTATTAGTACACGACTATATTTTTTTGTTGTAAAAAATTGCTCCCTCGCAATAGAATTTTTATAATGAGTGCGAAATACCACCGATAAAATGTGAAACATAATTCTGGAATAATTTGTCTTGAAATTCATGCAAATTTCGTAACAAAAATTTAGATTTAGACTAGTTTTTTGCAGTAGAGACACTGAATGAGACTAGCTTATACATTCTTATCTAGGATAATCGGCATCTATCTGTTACCCAGAGTAATTTTAGTATGCATGATATTAATGTTTTCGTTACACATTAGAGGGATAAATTAAGCACACTAGATATGTAACAATTTTCATTCCCTAGTTCTTAAACCTACACATAAATCGGTTACTATAGAAATAATAGTTATATATACTAAAATACATTAATAGAAAATATGTATTTTTTTTTAATTAATTCATTTATTTCTGCAATAAATAACTCTTGAATATGATCATTTTTATCAGATTCCGCAGTATATCCATGGTCATCTACTAAATCTGTCGAATTCAATCTCTTCCATCAGTATTTTCTTATTTGGAATGCTCATAAAGTCAGAAATGCCTTTCTTATGCAGTTTTTCAACAAATCAAATTTTTGCAGGTTTAGCAATAAACTGCACGATCGTATTTTACAATCCATTTTTAAATGGACAAACTTTCCGAAATCTATTTATCTATTTTGTAAGTATTCATCATTCTTGGTTGCAGATCTTTTGAACATGACAACAATTTTTCTTACAACTTTTGTTAATCGGTCCAATCCTTTCATGACTCATCGTTTCAAGGTACACATTATAGGGTAAGAGCAAAAGAAATTTTTAGTATAAATATAATAGACTAAATCAATCCCGAAATCCCGGGAAATATTTGATTCTAATCCCGGGATTTCGGGTTCAAAGAATTATATGGGATCCCGGAATCCCAGGATTGCCATCTCCATATGACTCGGTATTTAATGATTTAAATATAATAATGTAAATATTGAGTTTGTTCTTGTTTCTTTATTCAGGTGTCTTTACAAATAGTAGTATGTATTTTAAATTTCTTGGACTTGCGATTAATTTAATTAAAAAATTAATTTTATGTCACTTAATGTTATTTTATCTTAAAATTTGTTTCTTGGGTGCTTTATTACTGTTTATTTACAAATATTTTATCAGTTGGGTAAAACACCTGTTGATTGATTAAATAAATAAATAAATAACAAAATTAATTAATGAATAAAAATATTCAAAATTGTCAAGTTATTATCGATCGTCTTTCAATTACACCTCATCCTTATTTTATGCGACACATTGGTTCCGGTAATAGACGCGGAAAAGAATTCGTTACTTATATTCACTTTTAATGATTCATTATGATGAAAAAAAAATAAATCGCAAGAATTGGTTAACTCAATGCTGTTTCCTTCTTCGGTATTGTAGGTCATTAGATTCCGCTTTTTTGGATCAACTCTGTAAATTTCGCTTGAACTTGGAACTTTTTAAATATAATAGCATGTATGAGGAGAATTATTTGAATTAGACTTAACTTTCCAGTTCTAGTTGTTATTTGTATTTATAGTTATAAATTATATTATATTTTATATAATAAACTAATTATTATTATAATTTAAAAAATAAAAATTATAATTGTATTTATAATGATGAGAGTCGAAACAAAACACCCCCGCCCATATAGCATTATACGTAACAAATTTGTTAGTTTGAACACAATCCACATTTTTTATCCATATTTGCGTTATTTT
>JANTOP010013818.1:0-14556 GCA_027564815.1 Symmerus nobilis | reverse complement strand
AGGACCTTGGCGGGTATGTTATTTTATTTTTGGAAGTGAATTCCACAATTACGCCCTGTTCATGTAAGTGTCCCAACGATTACGAGTGAACTTATATACGAGTAAGGCTTCTGTTACAACCACCATGAACCTGATACGAAAATTCACACTAATCTAGTGATTTTTATAAGGTCGGTTTATACCTTGAGATGGTAGAAAATGTACCTTACGTAAATATATAATAAGTATTTAAAAATTTCTTGCTGCCGGGAAAAATTGTAATCTCTCAAAATTTGATGATTCGTTAATTAAATCGCGAGAATCACTGACAACGCCACGTACTTCATCTTGGTGTAATTAGGAATATAACTAGTAATGAATTCGTTAAATGGTATTTACCCATAATACATACAAAATGCTATAAGTGCTTTGTTCATGGTGTGATTGAATACGTAAAATATTGAAGAATAAAAAATACAAGGAAAACAAACAAAATGTTCCTTCCTCGCCATTTTCCTGTAACAATGTGAACGTTAATGAGATCCATTTTATTTACTTACAACAAATTTATTATTAGATCAGCTACAATGAAGCAACAACAGCAAAAAATTCTAATTTCCATATTTACCATCATCATCAAACAACAACATCATGATATAGCATCTCATCTTCAATAGAAGCTATGGTATAATATGAAGGTACTAGAAATAACGATGAAAAATGATGTTCTATAATCTTTGCCTACCTATATAGTCGTATAAAGGAACTGGGCTGCATATACTGATGAAGCATCCACTCGAACAACAAACACACCCCATTTGGAGATGTTGCTCGCGTGTTATGTTTACATATAAAATATTAATATTTTTTTTACCTTCCCTTAATGATATCCTCTTCAAGTGTGTAGGAATTATTATTATTTCGTCCTATCATATATGGTAAAGGGACTCTTAAGCTAAAAATTTATCTTTACCAACTTCAATATTTACGTCGGTTTCATCTATCTCTATACCATTAGTTTAATATTAAATTTATGCAGAAACATATATGCGATATTTAATATAAACGTTCCGTTTTAATATAAAATCAAGAGGTTTTTTCTCGTTATCTTACCTTTAATGATAATCGTTGACAGACCGTTTTTCAATTTATTGATGGTGTAGCGTGAAACTATACCCTATTTATGTGTAATAAATCTCATCTTGATAAAATGGGATGCGCCTAGTTTTCTTTTCTAAATTAAACATGGGGCACAATTCGTGGCATCATTATTGAAAATTTTAGAAGTATCATCAGAAGATCCACCCACCTCATTCAATCGGATCCCCCTTGAAATTGAAAACAGATTCTTAAATATACACGATTAAAATATTTTATAGACAAAACGTTTTAAATCAACTAAACTGAAATTTTTTGGATTGTTGTACAATAACATTTATTTTTCTAAAAGGTGATCCAAAAATGTATTTAATTTAAAATTTTCACACAATATTTTAAAAGTATTAAATATTAACGTAATAGATAAAAAAAGCATTTGTTGTCCTATTCTTTGGTCAAATTACATTATCATTTGGTCAATTAAATTACATTTGGTCTTACATCAAATATTACATCTTACATATTACATCTTACATTCATTGGGAATATTATTTTTAAAAAATATAGTTTGGAGATTTTTCCACCATTTCCAAATTGGTGGAACTAATGGTTTTCCGATTTTTAAATAGGTGAAACAGTTAATAATTGTAGAGGTGAATCCTAGAGTTTCCTGATTTAACTGATTACAAATTTCCCAATTTTTTAATACAATTTAATTATTATGTATTTGATAATGTAATAATAACAGCTCAGATAATTGTTCCGTCTGATATTATAATTATTTCGCAGTCACCCTATCTATTTCTATGGAAAGTTTAGGTTAATGTTGTTATTGCTATTTTGTGTATTTAAGAATATTGTATATGTTATTATATTAAAGACAAAATCATAGTAAAGCAATCGAGATCAACTAATATGTAAATTTTATGCAAATGCATCCTTACGTAAAGCTTTTAAACAACAAACGTGAAGAGGTGGAGTAGGCGTACGACCCTTATCTTTATTGTTTAATGTTATCCTCCCCAATCGGCCGTATCGTTCTATATATGGATTATAATGATGGTGATGGTTATGATGAGTCGAACAGGAAAAACAAAGATGAAAATCAGAAAAAAATATATAATTTTGCGCTTCTTTGAATCAGAAAAAATACTAGGTATTTCATCAATGTAAAATAAAAAGTGACATAGAAATAACAACATTATATCCGTATAGACAAGTCTTCTTAACGACATAAATATATTCACTGAAATATCTCTTATTATATCTTAGGAAAGATAAACGTCAAAGAAGGACATACTAAAGTAATTTAGGACATTTGCAAAGAGCAAATAAGACAGAGCAGACTATGAACAATAAAAAATTAGTATAGAAGACCGTAAAATATAATAGAGGAAAGATAAACAAAACGATGTAATTAAGGAATGATTGTGACTTGTTGAGGTTTGTTTAAAAGATTTCAAAAGGTTTCTACAACTTTTCAACATTTTAAATTGTAAAGCAATAATAAACCCTCGTACTAAGTACTTCACAAAAAATATAACCAAATAAAAATATTATTATAACGATACTTTTACTATCGCAAATAATGAGTACAATTAATTGAATCCAGTAAAGTAATCGGTTTGGAAAATATGTATTGTAAGTGATATAATATAGCATTCAAGTAACAGCACTGCTTATAAAAGTCCTTTAATTGTTCTGATCTCAATGATAAGCCAAGCTCGGTGAAACTTGTCTTAAATTAAACAGGATATTGAGTAGACCAAACCCGTAATAAAAGAATATTTATATAAACCAAAGAACATAATAAAACCATAAAAACTAAATATTTACAAGTTTGCTTAAAATAATTTAGTAAAACTAATCATATACACCAAAAGGCTAACTTTCGGGGCTATTCAAATAGGAATTTGAAGATTTTTTAAAAGAAATTTGATGCGTGTAAAAATATTGGGAAGGCGAAAGGGCTTTAAGCACATCATACGAACATCCCAAGATTTTGACGGGACCAGGTTGTTAATAATAATAAGATTTTTAATATCTGAGGTAATTTGATCCTTAAAGTCTTTGTAATTTGGAGTACGGGTTGAAATGACTAGTAATGATATTTATTAATTTTAGTAGATAAAAAGGAATAGCAATTATATGTATGTGGGAATTTCAACAACGTGAGTTAGTCGATAATCGGTTAATTGCAATTCAATCGGTTAAAATTGCATAAGTGCAGTGAATAAGCGAAATAAATTGCGATAGAAATTGCTATCACATATCGGTATAATTTAATTAAAATAAAATGGATAGACTGAAAAAAAATAGTACGGAACAATTAAAAAAGATAGCGGTCAAATTGGGTATTGAACCAACGGACGACAGAGACGAGCTAATTTCCAATATTTACACGTATACACAGGCACAAACCGATACCGAGTGCATCGACATACAAGAACAAGAAAATACATCGAAAAAATCAACAGATCAGATAAAAGCATTTGAATCAAGTATAGCAACAGCATCAGCATCAGGTATGGCTATACCATCATCAAATATATCATCATCAAAATTAAATACACCAACAGAGGTAACTGTACCGGGTTTTCAATTCAGGGACGTAGAACCTAGTATACGGAAATTTTCAGGGGAAGACCACATTTTAATCAGAAAATGGATAGAGGATTTCGAAGATGTTGGGGACATGCTGAACTGGAACGGAATCCAGAGATTAGTGTACGCGAAACGATCCCTTACCGGAACTGCTGCGTTAGTATCACAGGTTATGGCTAACCGCAGTTGGGAATCGTTACAGGCTACATTAATGGACGAATTCGATGGTTCAAAAAGCGGCGCCGAAATTCACACCCTATTATCAAAAACGAAACAGATAACCGGTGAAAATCTGTTAACATACATAATCAGAATGCAAGAATTAGCTAGTCAGGGGTCGATCGACGATCCATCTTTAATCCAATATGTTATTAACGGGATAATTGACAAGCCGGAAAATAAAATTATTTTATATGGTGCGAAAACAATACGTGAATTAAAAGATAAAGTGAAAATTTACGAATCGTATAAAATAAATTCCGTCGGTAGTGTGGAACAGTGCGCGGGAAACAGACCTGTGGTAAGATTTAATAGATTTCAAAAATATAACGGTAATAGTACTTGTAATCACTGCAAAATCAAAGGACATTTAGAAGAAGATTGTAGGCAAAAACTGTTAATATGTTTCTCGTGCAAACAGAAAGGACATAAATCGTCGCGTTGTCCTACGCGTAGTGAAGTAAAAATATGTAATGCAGAATATTCGAGGGATTCCACAAAGTCAATGTTAAAAAATATATCGATCAATTCAGTACCAACCGTAGCGCTAATCGATACCGGTAGTGATATTACAATAATTCGGGAAGACATTTACAGATCATTACCAAATGTACAATGTTAGCAGAACCAGCGATAACGATAACAGGAATTGGAAACCAAAGCATCGAAACGCTTGGATCAATAAATGAGACAATATCAATATACGGCTCAAACATTTCATCTACCATTCACGATATCAGTGAAAAAGAATTAAACGTACCGGCCATTTTAGGTAAAAATTTTATACGACTAGTAAAATTAACCATTGAAGATGGACAAATCACGGTAGAAAAGACACCGACCGAGACAAATGTGTTTGAGATCGATTTAACAGCATTCTCAGAAACGATACCAGAAGAAGTTCAGGAAATGATCGAAAAGTACACACCGAATAAAGAATTTGAAACAGAGGTACAGACGACGATTATACTGAAGGACGATGAACGCGTATACCAAAATCCCAGAAGGCTGGCACTCAGTGAAAAGAAAATCGTTGAAGATCAACTATCGAGCTGGCTGCAGGAAGGAATAATTTCGCCCAGCAAGTCGGAATACACCAGTCCGATCATTTTAGTGAAAAAGAAAAATGGATCGATAAGACTGTGTATTGATTACCGCAAACTCAACAAGAAAATAATAAAAGAGAGGTATCCGTTCCCTAACATAGAGGAACAAATAGACCAACTACAGTCAGCGAAATTTTTTTCGACAATAGATTTGAAAAACGGGTTTTTCCACGTACCAGTGGAACCAAATAGTCGGAAATACACAGCACTCTGTACACATAAAGGTGTGTATGAATTTAAAAAAAACACCATTCGGATTGTGCAACTCGCCGAGTAGTTTCCAGAGGTTCGTAAATAACGTATTCCGCAGCCTTATTATCAATGGAACGGTTATCATGTACATGGACGACATCATTATACCATCGGCAACGTACGAAGAAGGGTTAACGAAATTGAAAACGGTGCTAGAAACGGCGGCTGCTAGTGGAATAAATATCAATTGGAAAAAGTGCCAATTTCTCCGGACAGTTGTCGAATATTTAGGATTTATCATTCATGAAGGTAGTATAAAGCCATCCGAAAATAAATTAAAAGCTGTCTCAAAATTCCCGGAACCGAAATCTGTTAAGCAAGTCCAAAGTTTTTTAGGTCTTACAGGATTTTTCCGAAAATTTATCAATAATTATGCCAGAATTGCAAAACCATTGTCTGACCTATTACAGAAAAATAGTCAATTCAAACTTGAGAGAGTTTACGAAATTCTTATATGTATGTATAAATGTTTCGTTAAGAATTGACAGCGTTATTTATTGGGATTCTGATTGGAAAATTGATTCAAATATATGTTTTTGGCACTTTGCACTGGCTAACAGAGCCGACTACGTACCGGTGCGAACGGTGCAACCAACATGGCCTCGCGCTAAAATTCATTAATATTTCTCGATATTTTAATAAATTTATTCTCTTCTACCTCGACAATTTAGTAATATGTTAGGTGATGGAGAAACGGGATCGATTTAATGAAATATCTACTTTATTATTTATTTAAATATCCCTTATTTTACTGAATCTTTAAGTAAGTTTGTTTGATTTTTTAAATTATTAATGTATTAACCCCCGCAAATCGTCGTGCAAAAGGCCTCGCAAAATATCAAGCCGGGCCTGTTGGCTAATGTCAGTCTGTAATGTAATGCTGTAATAATTTCTATTTCTAAAGCGATTTTTAAGTAGGCCGGTTTTGGAATTTTAGATAAATTCTCCTAAAGTTAAAATATTGTATAAACTGAAAAAAAGAATTTCTTGAAGCTAGTTGGAATTGAAAATTTCTTTCAAATATTTCACGATTTCTTAAATATTTTGAAAAAATTTGACTTTGAATTAAGTATTTTTTAAATCTTTGACAAGTATTAGCAAGCTACATAATTTGGCTATTAACTTCAGCTTACTTCAATTTTCTAACTCTAATGGTTGGGTAGTAATAAATTTCTGAAAAATATCTTACATAAAAATGACACGGAAAGATAAATCGAATTGGTGGAAGCGGAAGGTGAATTTTAAGAAAAAAGTAATGTACTACAACAGTGATCAAATACACCAACGTACCATAAAAATGCAATTCCGAGTGAAAAAAATACATAAACAAATTTTCATACATCATAACTCCTCTCCTGGCTAATCCTTCTCTAAATATAGGTCCATACACGCGTCTTGCTATACAAACTACGACGACTATTTCTATCGTAAAATAAAAATGAGTGGTTGTTTCTTAATAGTACTATATATATAGTATATATCGATATACATATATAGGAATAGGAAATCACGGTCAGGAATATCTAGCTTTGCTTAAGATCAAATACAGTTTGTTTTGACGTTTTGACAGAAAATTTTTAAATATGTATAATGCCTGGAATATAAATGCTTGCTTGTAAATGTGCAATTTGGTACTGCTTGAAATTCATTAAAAATAATGTGTAGTTTTCATTTAGAGGTAAAGCAGTTGTCACAATTTTATACTAGGGCTAAGTGTTTGGTAAAGTCAGATATATTCCGTTTGGGAATATATTTACGCATATTGCCCTCAGGGAGTCCTTTAGTATAAATATTGACAAACCAACAATTCAATTCGTTGACTGAATATTTTATTTTTATTTTATTGTGAAATCAATTTTTATATTTTATAACTAAAAAATTTCCTGTTGCATAATTTTTACAACTGCATTTTATTGAGAAATTAGCTTAAATTTATAAATTTACCCGCACGCAAATAAATATGCATGGTTTTAATATCGCAAGTGCATTACTAAATGAAAATTGTTCGAAAAGAAAACGTTCTAATAAAATTAACGAATGTCCCAAGAACAGGCTTAGTTTCTAGTCCATTTTCCAGCAGGTCTAGTTCACGGATATAGTAGATCTAGTTCAAGGACATGGCAATTTTCCTTATCAATGATGAAATAATCTAAATTGCGAAATTATTGAATTTATTTATTAACCAGAAGATTCAAAGTAATATCGGAACACTTTTCATACAATTTTATGTTACAGTTGAAAATTCCAGATTTGAAGCAATTTAATTCTGGTATTTAAAACATTTCAATGTTTTAATAATAATACCTTTTATTTGTACGAGTATTTTGTAACATACCGTATTATAATATTTATCCAGCCAACCAAATTCTCACAACAATTTAGTAAAAATTTTCAGTTCAATAAATAAATTGATCCTGAAGGACAAATTTATTACGCTTCATTATAAATAAAAAATAATAATATAGCCCGAAAAAATATTTTTATAATGAATTGTTAAATATAAAACATTGGGAATATTTATGAAGATATTTTAATCTACGAACTTCACCATTTATTTATGATACGCCTCAATTTTGTATTTACGGAAATCTTTCATAGAATGCCTAGTTTTATATATTTTCTGTAGATTTCAGTATATATCCTTATCTATTTTACGAATGAATTAAATTTGCGGTTATGAAAAACACTTATAATTGGGTGAAAAAGCGAGCGAAGTTAAAGTTACATGAACATTTATACTTAAACTGAAGAATGATAATGTTGTTATTATATATGTGCTACCCTTTGCGTGTTATTTTGGCTCCTTAATTTTCGCGGGAGAAAACACATTAGAAACAGACAGTGAAAACAAATTCACTGGGTAATGTTTTTATTAAATATGAAATTGTATCTAACTCAATATGTTATACCCAGGAGTGTATTACAAAAAAGGGTGCGAGACAACGTTTATGACAATCTGAATAAATTTTTATATATTTAGTATTGTATAATAATATACTCGTACATCGTACAATACCTAAATTGAATTGTGCTTAGTCAATGCATGGGGGTGGTGGTGGCATTTGTCTTAAACTTTAACTTTATTTTCACTGAATCCAATCCAAAATGAAGCAAAATATTTACTGTTAGTTAAGAAGCAAGGGATTGAATGGACTTAATTAGAGAAGTTTTGTATTTGATGGATGCATTTCCATTTATCTAATTTGTTTAATATTGGAAAAGATCAGCTTGATTACATATGTATAAACTGATATTTAATGTTTGGAAATATCAGTCGCTTTTCTTATTAGGATTTATTTTTATTAGGAATTTTTATATGTGAAATTTGGTTCATACTTTCCAACTGTCTTAAGGTAGTAAGACTTACCATACCACATTTTTCTTGCTGCCTTACATCTGACTCCACAATGACCTGTGATTGGTATAAATTGATACCGCCAAGATCTGGCGATATTACAATTTCTTATTATGATTCCAGCACAATAATTCTTTTAGAAGTAATCTACTTTCGCTCTCTTTCAATTTAAAAGAGTAAAAACTTTGAAATTATGAAATATGTAATGTAAATTGCATGCATATCGGAACACTTCTTAATATATCTAAAAAGAATTCCAAAAGTTTTCAAATTCTAAGAAAATAGGAATATAAAATATATAAAAATTGGGCATACAACTTCTGAAGGTAGAATTTTATAATACTGCATGATTTTATGAAAATTGACCCAATTTTAATATGTGGACCCATGTGCTCCATCAATATTCTAGAAATATACAGATTCTCATCAAATTGTCCGATTTTAAGAAATTTCTCGATATTCATTATATTTTACAATTTTTCGAATCCCGATTAAATTTTCGGATTTTCGAAAAATTTGCCGGTGCCCAATTTCAAACGATTTTGCAATTTTCATGTGATTTTACTTATTACTCTAAGTACTACTTTACTTTATTACTACTACTACTTTATTTTACTATTTCTAAATCATTCTACCAAATTATCTGCTTTTATTAGATTTTCTTAATTTTTTCAATGTTATCCAAAGGGTTCATTGAGTGGAATTACTTCATGTAAACTATAATTTTTGTGGAGAGAGAAGATATGTATTTATTCGCTATCCTAATTATAATGCGAAACTTAAAATAACAAATATTTCTTGCGAAAAAACTTATGAAAATACCTTTTTCATTAAGCATTAATTAAAACGATTATTCCATTCGGAGGATTACTCTTGTGCGTGGAATTTATTTACGAAAGAGATTTTCGAAAATAAAACTCTGAATTTTACATATTTGTTGGAATCGCCCTCAAAGCCAAGGCCTTTTATATTATTATTTTTTTCAAAGTTTGGAATGCTTCAATATCATTTTGGTATGTGTATTGAGTAATCAATTTTTGATTCGTCTAGTTAGATTATTATTATTTGCCGTTTTACGTGAACAATGCTTATATATCAGTACATAAGATTGTCATAAATTTGAAGCCTATCGGCAAACTACCTGTCGCAATATGGGGTCATTAGTTATTTCGGAAAACACGATCGAACATTTTCTTTAATATTTTTAATTATTTTTGTGTGTTTTACGTGTGAAATTAAATCAACAGGTAAGTGTTTCAATAAAGAGATGTCTTGTGCATGCAATGATATTCGCGGTGTAGGAATTATCGTGATCTTTCGTGATATTTATGAGAAATTTAGCTGTAGGGCGAGAGCGAGCCACTTTTTGGTGGGATGAAAGAGCAACCGTTTACTTTTCGTTTCTACCGGTTTTTCATTGGCGCTGAAGTCACCGATCGCCCACCACTCGCCAGCCACTCTCGCACTGCAGAAAATGAATCAGAGGCTCAGTCAGTGACAAATAGACGAAATAGACGTCGGCATGAATGTCGAATTTGAGCCTGCCGATCTCGATCGCACTCTCCAGGAAATCCATCCGTATCCGAAAGAACCTTATCGTCAAGCTTCCAGTCGAAACCGCAAGCATCGCAGATCAGCCATTGTGACGGACGATTGCGAAAAGGGCAAGCAGACTGAGGGCAAGAGCATACTGTCTCGACGGCCGACTTACAAATACGATTCCAGTGAATCATCAGATTAATAAATACAGGGAAAACCCGAAAATACAAATTTTGATCGTTCAAGATAATAAATTCTTGTAGTTTTCTTCCCAAAAAATATTTATTTGCCTTTGACTATTTACTATTTTTCATGATTTCCTAGCAATAAAAAGGAGCTTGAAAGGATCTAGGACAATGGCTGTAGCTCAGAATCGAGAAGAGGTAGGAAGCTGCCTATTTCGAAAAATAGTGCCCAAAAGATTAGGTTATATTTTCCTCGAAGAACGGAACTTCCTGTCTCTTCTAGATTCTGAGCTTGAACTTAAAATGTGTAAAAGTGGATCTCTTGCCCCATTCTACCCTAAACTCAAAATAAAACGACTAGCCATAACTATTTTTGGCCATTAGGAATGGTAAGCGTAATATTGGTAAAATAAAGTCACATAGTATATATTAACGCTATTAACTTATTTTTTGTTTTACAGCGTATCGAAACTTTAATCATTGAATAATTATATATTAGAAGCTTCTCTTTCCTCTATGAAATAGAATTTATATGAACTATGAAATTTATTGTTTATATAGGTATAGATATGTAGCAGGTGTTCACATGATAGATTTAAAAGTAAAAAAAAAGTGTATACGCCATCCAACAATCGCACATAACAAATATAATTTTTTATAATGGAAATCATATGTATTTAAAGAATTTAGCAAAGGCATCAACAAAACCATAGCTTTTTGAAAAAAAGCTGTTTAGGGCCCGTCGCTATTTATCGTTTTCTATGACAAACTCTTATAGGAAAGAGAAGCTTCTAATATATAATTATTCAATGCTTTAATGTTATTAAAACATTTAACAGACACATTAGAAGTAATCATATCAATATAATCCCGCTTGTATAATTTTATGACATCAAGATATTAAATAAAAAATGAATATAGAAAGCGAAATCATACCCTAATCTTTGTTATACATAAAATATTATATTTAGTTTAGATCACTAAACTAAAACATCATTTATACAATGGCTAAGGGATAATTTTGAACAATTGAATTGATTCTCTTTTTCATTGTCATTGTAGATATTTGATTTTCCGACATAGGGATTCAATTCCTGTATTGTTCGCTTGAAAATCTTTTATGAAAAATGACCAACATTTTCCATTGCTTCTATAAAAATCAGAATTGGGTGATGAATGGATGACTATATAATATATATTTCTTGAAATTATTTTATTCTTCCTTGCTTACTGGCTAAATAGATATTATTTGTTAAATGTTCTGTGTCCAGGATAATGATGATCCTACATCTGAATGACGGCAAAAATAAAAAAAAAATCATGAAAATATAAAATATATACAAGACGAGTATTCAGGAAATATTATCAATGTTAAATAACTCATGTGCAATTTGTTATTTTAAAAGTTTAAATTGAAATAAAAAAATAATCGGAAGTTTCTGTTTGTATTTTTTAGTCATACTGCAATTTAATTTTGTGATTAATGCGAAAGCATTTTGTTTATATTTGCGATCAATTCTTCCACACGTGTAGGCTTTTTATTTTGAACGTTGTTAAGGATTGTTGCATGCCACGTGCCCCTTTATTTTTATTTATGTCATCACGCCTTGGTTCTATTTGCCAGAAGTTATCAGATGAGACTGATTGTTTCTTATTATTTTATGATATCATTCCTTACATGCATATTCATTTTAGATATGCAAATATTTAAAATCAAAGTAAACGTGGGTAGAGATAATTTTCCCTTGAATACAATGATAATATAGGTTATTTAATAGTACTAATGAGTTTAAAGTTGAATATTTTATTTTCAATATTATTGGAATATTTTAATTCCGAATTTTGATCTGCAAATAAATAATTTCTATTAAAAGTTATGACAGGTAGGTAATACAAATATTATGCAAATTTTTCTCTTTATGTAGAGAATTATATTATACAGACCAATTAATTCCAATCCACGCAATTATACCAATAAAATCTAGAACTGCAAATCAAAATAAAACAGATTTTTATACTCACCTCAAACACGTTACTAGTATTTAATTTAGTTGTGCACGATTGATTTTCTCGAATTGGAATTTATTTTTAAATTTAGTATAATTATACCTCAATTAGTATCGACATTATTAAAATAAAAGAAATTATTTAATATAATAAAAAGTGTAATATACCTCAATAGGACAATACCTTTGACTATACGATGTATAATATATAACTTCTGTACCTTAACCTTATAGCTTGAAATCAAGGGGTTCTCAAATAATATATATATATATTTCTAGTCGGCAAATCTATCATATTGTAATATTTCCTATCTAACTCACCCTAAAAATTGTGTATTCCTTGTATCCATATAGAAGATTGTATTGTAAATAGTTCACACGTAACAATCACCCTTGTTGCCTTTTTGGGATAACTACATGCTTCCCTATCATATGTACAGATATTTAAACTATACTTGAATGATGTGGTTCAATATAACGCCATATAAAATGATTGATATGGTTAGGGGTGGAAGCAAATTTACCCTAAAATATATGAAAATACTATTTTGTGGCAGTTGGTTGTTGAAACCTGTCCGCAAATAAAACTCAGTATAAAGCTAAAAAGATAATATGAGCCATTGATTTTAAAAGTAGATTAAGTCACCTTCAGTCACTTAATATTCATTAAATTCTCGTATATACTTTGAAGCTATTTTAACAGACCGACACAATATTTTGGTGATTCATATTTTAATAGAAATTCATTTATTAAATGTAATAAATATTGTAATATTAAATCGAAACAGGAATCTGTCTGGTTAATTAACTTTCCAAATTGACGGCTGGATTTCTTATATACGTCCATGGTACTAAATGCCTGGATCAGAATGATATTTTTGAACATTATAGAGATTTTTTTTAATCTAAGTAAATTTAACCTATATAATTTCCTTATACATCCCAATTACCTAAACTATATAATAGACTAAAGAATAGTTTATTATGAAGAACTATAAACTTGATTTAAGATATTTTAATAGCATACTATAAAACGGTTTTAACTTCTTAAAAGTTAATGTTTTTCAATTTATTTAACCCTTCATTAATTTCACACCTCCATCCCATTCCTTATTGATATTATTACGATTTTGAACATAAAATATTTAGAAGCATTAAGTTGGTATTGTATAACAGGAGAGTTTGTATTATTGCAGACGTATAGTTTTGATACATTCACTCACCGAAGAAATTTAAATTACTCTATTTGAAATAATAACGATTGTGATGATAACCCATCGTTCAAATATTATTTTCTTATATGCAGGATATTTGAGATTATCAGGATTTGATATGATGAATACAATTTAAAATATAATACATGACAAATCCTTGAGAGAATAATTTTCCAAATTGTAATTTTAGAACGAATCAGATTTATGGCAAAATACATTTTAAATTATATTTTTTCTTGAGTACCTACTTTCATTTTAGGCAGATAACTTTTGAATATCCAAATTTTTCGGTTTAGTTGGAAGACACAGTAAGTAACAGTGGTGTTAACAGTAAGAGTGATGTTAACATCATAAAGGATGAATCTTACTGATGTACAATCAAATGCTAATTAAACTCCTTCGTTAGAAAATTTCTTCGTCTTAATACTCATTAAAATTTTAATCTCAAATCAAAAATTTAGCTTGTTTAGTATATATAGAGTTTTCATAACACATGTAACAAAAAGAATGAGACAAATCTCTGTATTAAATATTTAATATTTAATCCTGTTAATTCTAAATTTGATTGTTTTTATAAGTTTTGGAATAGATAATTACTTATTATTAAATCGTTTTCCGTGGTGTAAACATTAAAAAATTAGAGAAAAACAAAAACTTTGTGAAAAAATTTTTTTGCTTGTTGGAATAATACTGAATTCAGAGATTGTCGATAGGTTTAAGTCCAGAGAAGTATAAGTCGTGCAACCATTTACCGTGCCATAAAAGACAGCAACGATGGCAAGGGCAGTCAATTTAAAAAATCCAGTGGCCGCCCAAAAGTTTTGAATGAAAATCTTGAGAATAATTGGTTGCCAAAGCAAGAGATAAAATCGGCGTCTCAACTCCGACATTGACGAAAAAATTTCATGTTTTTCACATGACTGTGCAACGTCGTTTGAAGACGAATTGCGTAAAATACCGGAGAAGAATAAAAGCACCAAAATATTCTGAAAAACAGTT
>JANTOP010013807.1:0-14558 GCA_027564815.1 Symmerus nobilis | reverse complement strand
TTATATTCTTATACACGGGACCGCCAGCTTTACGTCACCATCCGATATGACGCGGTTCAAGTTCGATCATTGTGACGGTTACAAATTATTGAGAATAATTTTTTTGTGATGTCTATACCTGGTTTCGAACCTGAACCTCCCTCTTCAAAGGCGGGCGTCATACCCATTATGCCATGAAGAGGTCGATCCAATGATAACACCTTGATCCAATGACTGTATTCGTGATGTAGTATTCGGTGGTAGAAAGAGAATCTTCACGTTAGGTTGAAATAGCTCCTTTGGATATCCAGGAGCGTTATCTAACAGCAATAAAACTTTAAAGCTTAAATTTTTGTTGATAAGGTAACTTTCGACATCCGGTACAGCGCAGTTGTTAAACCAATTCTTAAACATATCTGCCGTCATTCAAACTTTTTTATTGGTTCGCCAATAAACGGGAAACTGTAAGTTATCATAGTTTTTCAATGGCCTCGGATTCAATGGTTTTTTTAATAAGCATCGGCTTCATGACACAATTTTCCGATGAATTACTGCATAAATGAAGAGTGATGCGCTCCTTAGGCACATTAAAGCCAGGACCGAACTTCTCATTCTTGGAAATATATGTGCGGGATGGCATTTTTTCTAGTTTAAACGAGTTTCGTTCGCATTAAAAATCTGATCCGGCAAATAACCACCTTCTTTTGCAATTTTTATGAATTCTACCGTAAATTAATGAGCAGCTTCTGCATCAGTTGATGCACTTTCTCCTTGGAATTTGATGTTGTCTAATGAAATTCTTGTTGTTGCCAATCTCATGTTTAAACTTTCCTAGCCGCCAGCCTTGAAGAAAACGATTGTATATGCAATTCTATAGAAGTGTGATTTTCTTTTAAATGGCTGTATATTTTCGTTGCTTTTTGTCTAATGGTGTTGCTATCCAAAGCGCTCTTTATTGGAGGATCCATATTGCAAATGCTTCTCAGTTTTTATTATGTTTGAATCTGCTGAACAAAACCTTCGTTTTTCATTTGAGGGTTCTATTGCAGTAAACCAACTTGCGTTCGCTGGACGATTTTCGAGTGTTCGATAGAGAGAGAAATAGAGGGAAGACAGGTAAGATAGATACATAGAGAGATAGAGATGGAGTGAGAGGGAGAGAGAAAGGATAAGGTAGTATTACTAAAAAAGTTAAGGGGGTAGTTGGTCTGTACATTTTACGTTGAAAATCGAGATACTTTTTTCTCTAAAACTACTCAAACGATTTTCTTCAAATCTTGCAAGCTCTATCTTGGCTATAAATAAGAATTCTGTCTGGAGGATTTAAAAAAAAAAATTACGGATTTTACAGCATGTTGAAATTCATATGGAAAAAAAATTTCAACATGCTGTAAAATCCGTAATTTTTTTTTAACCCGCCCGACAGAATTTTTATTTTATAGCCAAATAGTGTTTGCAAGATTTGGATAAAATAGGTTGAGTAGTTTTAGAGAAAAAAGTATCTCGATTTTCAACGTGAAATGGAAAGACTAACTATCTCCTTAACGGGGTAAACCTTAGAAAATCATTTTTTTATTGCGTTTTTTAAATCTAGACTATATATTGCACCACTGCACCTCTAGAAGTGATCGAAATTTTGCCCCAAACTTGAAGAGTTCACATCAGAAAAACGACAAATTAAATTTTTCGAATTTTCAAAAAAAAATTATTCGATGGACAGTTAAGAGTTAATTTTAATATTTTTAATTGTATGCTAGTAACCCTGGTTGCGGTTTCCCGGTCTTCCCAAACTTTTACTGCTCAATGCGTCTTCTTATTGACAATTTCTCCACCATTATTGTTGATGCTCGATAATGACTTTACCGGCCAAATTTGGTTTTTTGACTAGAATTTACTAATTGTAGTACTTGTTTCTAACAAATTATTAAAAAATCTATGCGGATTTCAAATTCATCTGTATATTTTTTTTCATATAGAGTTTTGACATGAAATTGGCATCGAGTTTTAAATTTGCGCAGGACTTGTCTCGCTGTACTGAAGCCGGGAGTTTTGTATCTTTCACACTATTTCAACAATGTGATTATTACGATAATTTCGTATAGTTTTATCAAATTTCCCTATTTGCGTGAAAGACTCAGATAATTGATGCACTGCAGAATGACTGCTTAATTTTTTTTTCGAATGAACTGTAAATGAATTTGACCTACAATCTGCTACACAAAATGATGTAGGTTAATTTTTTATTTTCATCATTTTATTTATTTTAATTCAACTAAAATAATAATAATTAATTAATTGTTATATATTGTCATTGACATTTATCCAGAAGGTTTGTTGTTAAACTAAAGAACATAAATAAAATTACGTAAATAATTTACCAAAAAAGAAAAACTTACACGGAAAATTCATATTTCATTTAATAAAATTTTGTATATAGTTTTAGCAGTTTTTGTAGTTTCACCTCAAAATTGACCAGATGTTTTTCATTGAAAATTATAATTTACCAGTTAATAGCTGGTAATTGTCCTTAGAATATGAGATCTTATCTCCAGATCAAGCAGTACCAATATTAGGGTTGACTTTATTCCAGTTCGACCGATTTAACATTTGTAACAAATCTTTCTTAAATTTAAATCCCAGCCCATTGAGGATTTTTCTTTTCATAGCTTCCTCGACTAAAACCGTGATAATTTATAATTAACACTTTTCAATAATAACGGATAGTCCAGTGAAGGTAATGGAAAAAAGGCGTTTCTATAAAATAAGTGGCGGAAACGTTTGTAGAAACGTTGTTGCTGTAGTTCTAAAAAAGATCTGAAAGTTCCCCAACAATCCGAGTTCCGCTAAGCTTACCACGCGCGGTCAAAGTTCGTGAAAATCGTTTTTCATGAATTTCTTGTTAACCGTTACTTTTACGGGAAAGGTACAAAAGATGTTTTTGTAGCTCTCAAAAATTACCTATAAAACTTATTTTTATCTTTTTTCCGTCCAACCAACTCTTTCGACAATAATTCAATTCGTAAATTTGCCAGGTAAATTGAACTTTTTCTATGAAAAAAGTGGGGGAAAGCTGAATTTTTTGTAGTAACGTTCTTTTTGTGGTTCTAAATAAGATCTAAAAGTTCGCCATCGATCCGAGCTCCGCTAACAATTCGACGCGGGGTCAAAGGTCACGAAAAACGTGTCCGCTCGCGTTTTTCGTGAATATCTTTTTATCCATTACTTTTACGAGAAAAGTACAAGAGATCAATTTGGCAACTCTCAAAATTGCCTACAAGACTACATATATCTTTTTTCTGTGCAATTATGTAACGGTAAACAAGATATCCACAATAAACCGGTTTTCTGCCGGGCCGCGGTGAAAAACGGTTATCGTGAATATCTTGTTAGCCATTAATTACACGGAGAAAAGAAGTAGGTATTTTTGTAGATAATTTTGAGAGTTATCAAATTGATCTCTTGTACTTTTCTCGTAAAAAGTATCAACATTATTCTTTTGACAAATCCTTAACTTGCAATAGTTAATAATGAATAAAAATCGGAATATTAACTTAGGTCACCCTGCCCGAAATTGTTCCCTTTTTATAAAATGCCCGGACTTTATTCTATATAATAAAAAACAAATGTAATAATTGCTGGATATTGATCTATTGTCAGGGTTGCTAATTTATTCTATTGATTTCTATACTGATTGACGAATTAGACTTACATAGACAATAAATTGTCACATGATGAGGCATATTTTTCATACCCAATTTTTACAATATCATCAGTAGAGAGATTTGCTCTGTTAGTTCTTCACACATTTTCCTGTCTAAAAAGGAATCGAATTACAGACCGATATTGCTTTATTTTCCATATTTGTAATAAAAAAATGGAATGAGCTACTTTCAACAGCTGTTAAACAAAACTACTAAATAAATATGCCTAACAGGACAGGAGTCGTGTTAAGGATGGTATCAATTGATGATATACAAATTTTGAGTTAGTAGCGCCCGCATTTGTCAAGCACGTGTATTATCGTACAGGGGAATATTTTGAATAAGACTACTATTTTTGAATAGGAAGCAACCCTATTTCCGTCGGCTGCATATACATAATGCAATATCTGTAATTCGAAAGGGAATGGAATAACCCCCACATAATATGTAAGAATAATTATACATGGTAATAAACATAGAACATTAAACATAATATTGTATACTATCCAAGCATAATTATGTATTATCGATTCGATCGATCTTATTAAAGTAATTCCCTAAGTATACAACTGTAAAACAGCCCCTCAATAACAATAACTTCATACTAAAATTGGATTATACATTAAATTGAACTGCTTATTTATTAACAAATATACTAATATGAAACTACAATATAATGAGATATTTATATTAAATCTTATCACACTGGAACTGGAGTGGGAGGCATTGTTTTTCATTTCCTGATTATTTTCAATTCAATTTTCATTTGTATTCGGATGATGAGTTTTTTAATTTCCCGGAATATATGAGGCTTAATACTAATACGGAGTTAAATTAAAGAATTGACTACATTGCATATTTTAGGCGCCCGTCAGTCCTCAAAAAACAATTTTTATCGTAAAAAAGTAGTTTATCATTAAACATAGACAGTAAGTAGGTTTCCTAAGTTTCCGATAAAAAAAAATAATCTCACTTATGCCATGCCGCCCGTTGCATTTAAGGTGTGTGAACTTTAAGCCGTTCACATGTGTCTAATTAAAGCCACTTTATTAAATTATGAATGAATCATGCATTTAATCCAAAATGTTCAGTAAGTCACGAAATTAGGAACAGAGATAAAATAATGTGACGATAATAATAAATTGTTATTAACTATTTTAATATGGTCAAGTATTTTGGGAACTTTATCTCAATCAATCAACATTACATGAATTATTAGCTTGATCAAAAAGTCGTTGCGTTGAGGCTTTTTTTTTTACTTGGCATTGAAAAGTAAGATTTTATCACGTCTCTTACAGAACAAATTGTCATGATTGTCTATGTTATTCTGTTTATTTGTCGTGATTGTACAGATCTTATAGTTTAAACAAACTGTATTCAGGAGTACTTGTATATACTGTTTAGGAAATAAGCATTGAACATTGAAATCCACTGGTCACTGCACATTACTTGGCAATAATTTTCTGAATAAATGCCTGTAGAAAATCATGTGAAAATTGTTAAATGTGTTAAATTTAAAATTAAGTTAAATAAAAAGTCATCTTCTGTCTCGACATTTTTTGAAAGACATGTTGAAATGTCAACTATCTGGTTTATATTATTCTCAGACCATAATCTAGTACTAAAGGGAAAAGGTACCTTTATCTATTGGCTATATTGCTGTACACCATATTTCCTATTCATTTCTGAATTTGTATATAATAAGTTGTGTCCCAAAAGAAACAGGACTGATCGAATAGATTAACAAGCATTTTTTATTTTGCAAAAGTAATTTTATTTTATTCAAAATAGTCTCCTTCTGTGTCAATATAGCTTTTGCACGGTCAATAAGCATTTCGAATGACTGTTTAAGGTCATTGTTCGTAATGTTCTTGAGAATATTGGTCGACGCCTTTCGGATGGCTTCAATGTCCACATAGCGTTGTCCTTTCATCGGTAAACAGATAAAAATCACAAGGATTTGCCAAATCAGGCAAATATGGTTAATGGTTGATGGTTAAAATGCCATTTTTGGTGATAAGTGTCGATCGATGAGACGGCGCATTATCGTGCATTATCGTCAACTCCCCTTTTCACGGTATTGTGTTCGTATACAACGAATATGCGACAACAAACTCTTCATAATGCCAAGATAAAACCGCCTAAACTGTTTGGCAGAGTGGGACGGTGAATAATTCCCTCAGAATCGTAGAAATAAATCAGCATTGTTTTGATTTTTGACTTCTTGACTCAAGACTTGAATCTTGAGACGACTTTTTTTCGGATTTGGCTCGCTTGGATGGTTCCATTCGGTACTTAGACGCTTTGTTTCCGGATCACAATGAGAACACCACGTTTCGTCACCAGTCACAAACCAATACTTGAAGTTTTCGTCCTTTTTCGACTCTTTAATCAGAGTTTTATCGACGAATCGAATTTTTGGAGATACTTAACTCAATTTGCATGTAACGCAATTAAGATTTTGGCTCATTTTTTTATGAATTCACGCACAATTTCAATGTTTTCTCGATTTTGGCCTACAAGTCTTTACGACCCTTTTGAGAACGTTTAAACCACTCGTGAAAATTGTTGCGGGCTAAACAATTGTCACGATAAGCTTGTTTCATTAATTGAAACGTTTCGGACAAAGTTATTCTTCTGCATGATAATGCTCGTCCACATGATGCAGTGCCGGTCAAAACATACTTGGAAACGTTGAAATGGGATGTCATACCCCATGTTCGATCGATGGCGTTTGGCCTATCTGAGCAACACTTCACATCATATGAAGATACTAAAAATTGGGTCGATTCGTGGATAGCTTCAAAAGATATGGTATTCTTCTGACGCGATATCAGAATGCTGTCAGAAAGATGGGAAAAAGTGGTGGCTGGCGATGGACAATATTTCGAATAAAATATTAGGTACCGTTCTTTCACAATAAATACCCAATTTTTGATAAAAAACGGCGGAAACTTATTTATACCTCTAATGGAGATCTTATAAATAAAACCGGCGTTGAGAAACTAGATGTCCAAGATTGTTGATACCTTAAGTTCCCGCACGAAACGACAAGGCGAGGTAATAATGATATGATAGGATCATATTGCAATGAATTAGAAATCTCCCAAATGAATTTAATAATTAATCAAATTAAAACTAGAAATCACTCAAATATGAGCGGGAGCTTATTAGAATTAGAGCGACGAATACGTGCGACAACCTAGTCGTTGATTGGAATAAAAGAAGTACATCTTCAGAAATTCAGTCAATACTCATCCTAAAGCATCGGGAAACTTTTGCATCAGCACGTCATATTTGTCTTGCATGTCAGTATGTCACAATGTACTTGCAACATTGGTGCAAGTACATTAAGATCGACAAATATTTTATCGCGGAAGGACATTGCAAAAAGCCGAACTATTTTTGCTTTAAGAATATTTTGTGTATATTTGTGAAATCTTCTTTTAAGAATGTTTAATGTTTTATGTATGTTTCTCTTCTCCCAACTCGTTTCTTTAAAGATCCAATCTCTAACCCATCTCTACGTTCTATCGTAGCATCAGTCAACCGTTTCCGATATTTAATTTCACTAAATTTGAATAAACTATGCAATAGAACAAATAAATAGTAAACAGAGATCAGTGGGACCACTTCTGGATATCTTTGCTGCAATAAACTTGTGGTCAATATTATTTCCGCAATATCAATATATTGCAGAAGGCGGCAAGTTTTATTGTAAATGGAACTGTAGTTTTGGGGACGATCTTCAAGAAAGATAATTGAATTCGCACTAATCGGATCTTAATTATTTAATTTAAATTTAAATCAATATAATATTAACTTTACCTTCGGTTTAATGCAGTCTATTCATGACATAAATGGTTCGTATTTCAGATCATCCACGAAGAGCAAACAATTCAAGATGAATTTCTTATTTGGTTAGCCCATATTCGCATCACATTTTATAAATTTTAATTAATGAATAACCCTTCGGGAATTTCAGAGATCTTAACGTTTTGGTTTAAATTCTATAAATAAAAGGCAATAAATAATGGAATCTTAACTGAATTTTCTCAAGAAGTGCTATGGTAATTTAAATTATATTCATTTTTCTCGAGAAATTATAGAGACCAAATAATACTACATAAGTAAATAAGTATACAACTTTATCATCGTCGCCGATCCAAGTATTAGTAATAAGTTGACAAAAAAAAAATACGCTACTAAATGGTGATGATTCAGCCAATAAGAAAAGTATATTGAATTGAAACAATTTTTATAATTACAATTCCAAATAAAAGTCTTAAATCCGAAATAAAATAATTGTATATAATTTCATTGTTATACGGCTATACGCCATAAAAAAATAATTGTGGCGCTATATTACAGTATTGCATAAAAGTATTATTTATTAATCATAATTTTTAAAAAATTGTTTCTAAATTATTATAATAAGAAAAATTGTTATTATGTATATTTATATTATAATTAATAATGTTTCAGTTTGCATAATAATTTATAAAATGTGCAAAATTATTTAATGGCGAAGGCGAATAACTTCCATGAATATTAAGCGTGTTCTTTTCAATTTTTTACATACTCCTATATAAGTTCAAATTTACATACAGAGGCGGTACTGGAAGCTAGAGCAACTACGAGGAATTGTAAGAACTATAGAAATTATCTTCCGCGTGCCACTATATTCGACAGTTTATCCCTCTATAGATTGGTTAGAACCATTCCTTCATTTTATCGATTAATTATTTATATAACCCCAAGCTCCCGAAACCTATATAACTACGCCACTGAATACGTATGCCTATATTTAGTCCGGTTTCTAACTAGCTGGAAATTATTTGTTTATTGTTATACGAGTGTACATATTATTAGTAGGCATGGAACAAAGATAGTTAAGATCAAATGAATTTTATTGTAGGCAGAAAGTATTGAAATTGAATTTTTTTTTGTCTCAAATCGTATGCATAACTTTTTCTGTCTTAAGACTAGACGCCAATGATCAACTTGTAAATTAACCATATTTCTGAAGAATAAGGTGCGCGCACGGTGCAGCATACAAAATATAATTTGAATAGGAAATTATTGTAACTTTCAATAGTTGTCATTTGTTTTTTTTTCTTTTTTTTGTTATTTTATTTTTGTTTCTTTTAATAATTATTGAATACATTTGTTTTTAATTAGGTTATTTTAGGTTTTACTTTCACTGCATAAAATCATTGAGTTTACGAAAAATGTAAGAAATTCAATTGATCTTCGACATTTTTAATTTTTCATGCATAAATATTTCAAAATTGGTTTCGGTTAAATTAACCTAGAAAATTAGATGATAGACGAATTGCACGTGTGCGGAACCAATAGAAGAGAGGGTCTGGGCACGTGATATAATTAATAGTCTCATTAGGCAAAACTGCATTCATAAATATACGAAATTGCGTGAATTGTGGTTCAGTAAATTCTAATAATAAACGAGGTTCAATGCACTATCGTAGAGCCGTTGTTAAATTGTTCGTTTCATAGGTTTTATATGTGAATAGCTGGGTAATAGAATGAGAAAAATTTTCCTTATGTTTATTTCTATACATATGCCAACATTTGTTCTATTCCCTCAACTATGATTGCCTTTCAGCATTATAAAAGTGCATGTTTTTGTTGGCATTTTCGTAATTGATCTTAATATCGTAATATAAATTTTTTCGATAATGTGATACGATCCTGGGGGAATTTCTTTTATGTGAAATTAGGTGTACGATTTAATTGCATTTAGCTGGTTGTATCTCTTATTTCTATTCAGACGATGCACATCATGTACATAATTATTTACGTATATTTTTAACTGCATTTCACTGTGTCCCACTGTTTCACTAACGGGCATAGGTTCTTCTGTTTTCCTTGTTTCTGTCGCCCATCCTCGATAGTATTTTTGTATGATTCGCAACATATATTATACTTACTGCTAATCGACGCTTACATATCTCTAAATTTAACCGAAAGATATGGGCTGTTTCCAGTACCATTGTTTTAATAATTCCTCTGATATACGTAATGTATTATTTCAAGATGATAAAAAGAGCCACGCGCACACATATAATCAATCTAAGGCAGCTAGTATATTATCTCGGCACATGGACATATGCTGTTTCAAATTGATTACATTATATGCGCGCGGCACATTTTATCGTTTTCAAATACAATTTGAACGTTGCACAACATTCATTCATGTATTTTTAACAAGCCAGGAGCAAAGTAACGCTAGCGACTACGTCGAGCGAATTCGATGAACCCAATTTTCGACTATCGTCAAATTTCGGAATATATCGGCATTGATTTCACGAATGGTGCGCTCAATGTTGCTTTTCAAGCCATTAATTGTTTGTGGTTTGCTTTTATAGACCAATGGCTTCAGATAAGTCCATAAAAAATAATCCAATGATGTTAAATCACAACTTCTTGGAGGCCATCCATCTGACCGAAGTTTATAAATTCGTATTGCATTTCTCACATTGTTGGAAATGAACTTTTCTTAGAACTTTACCTTCAACAAATCGATGGTAACAACAGCAGTATGACATGTAGCACCATCCTACTGGAACCATATGTCATTTAAACCAATTTCTTCCAACTCTGGAAACAAGAAATTAGTTAACATTCGCCCGGTATCTTTAACCATTGACTGTAACATTTTGCCCTTCTTAATTTTGAAAGAAATAAGGTCCGATGATGCCACCTTACCACAAACCACACCAAACAGTTAATTTTTTAGGATGCAAACGCTGCTCATGAATCTCATGTGGGTTTTGATCACTCCAAAAACGACAATTTTTTTGTTTAGAAAACCATTTGCTTGCAGAAGCAAAAATGAGCTTCATCAGAAGAAGATCGTCTTAAAAGAAATCAGGATTAATTTCAAATGTCTCCAAATACCAATTGCAAACAAACGACGGCGACATTTATGATGATCAAATGGCTTTAGTTCTTGTGTCAGCACAATTTTGTATGGATATAAACCCAAATCTTTTCTCAAAATTCCCCAAGTTGTCATTCTTAACAGTCCAACTTCTTGAGATCGACGTTTTACAGACACATTTCCACTCTCTGCTACACTGGCTCGTACAGCAGCAATATTGTCCGAATTTCTTACATTTAGTCGTCTAGTTGGTGGTTTTGTATTGTGTATAGTGAAATCGCGTTCAAAATTTTCCATCACGACTCGACAAGTCGCACCCACATCAGGACGATAAGTTTGCACAGAAGAACGATTAGTTACGATTCGGGCTAGTTACGAACTATGAATATTTGGGGCATAGTTCGGGGTAAAGCTAATCATAAGTACGCGATTCAGACATAGTTTAAGTTGGGATAACTGAAGGATCCGTCTGCACAGTGCACCACAGCAAGACTTAACAACTATCGTTGGATACAGAACGAGGTGGAAGATTTCAATAAGTCTGTTGGAATATTCGAAGCATTCCAGGATGGTGGAAAGGCTACATCATGCGGGTGTAATATAATAGGGAAATATAACATGAAAATAGTATAGGGGCTATAAAGCAATTCACCACACGGATTAGAATAAGTTTGTTGGCCATGAGATATTTAATCAGGAGGTTTCCAACTGAATATTCAAAGTAATAATTCAAGGTGATAAATTTAAGTGTCCAATCGTTATAAGAGAATTGCATAACTTATAAATGAAGTCCTGTGCCTAGGAACAACGAATTTGTAATACTATCTTTTTTTTATAAACAGATCACTTACCAACTATTAAATTCAATATGTAATCATAGCAAAATACCTGTTACATTCAACAGCAATGAGTCACATCCCTTTTCCACTTAAAATCACTGAAGCCTGAAATGGAATCTTGGTCATAAACATAAATCATCTAACAGACAATATAAAACAAGTTTCCCATATATTTCCTCTATAATTTGAACTGCAAATAAAAAATTGAGCCGTTCAAGGTTCGATTAGGTTATTCACATAACAGAAAACTATTATCGGTTAACTACTTTTCTGCAAAATTAGATTGTAGATGGGCATTATTATTAGGAAGAAGAAAGAAAAACATCTTCCGTCTAAAAAGATAAGCTAAACAAAGAAAATTTACTGTAATGTTGTACGTATACGTATACGTATTCTTTGCAATTACATTTCAGTAAGTGTACTTGAACGAAAAAATAAATAAATAAAAATTATAATACATCTTCTGTACATTATGTTTATCTTTTATAATATTATATATATGAAATATGATACAATGTATAGTACTAAAGACAATGGTGATTGTAAGAAATGCAATTAGTTTGATCAGAAAAACAATTATTAGTTTTAATATTAATTTTCGTAATAGACGTCAAATTTTATCTGGCTATTAATTGAGTTTATAATCTAAAAGATTAGTGTAATGTAATATGTACCCATTATATAATAGTAATTCTGATAGTTAATAATGCAATTATAGTAAGCCGACCCTATTTAAGGAGAAATAATTATAGATTAGATAAAAAAATAATACAAGAGTCCTTAATATTTATAAAGTTTAGTGGGAAATAATTTTACTCATAAAATAACCGATATAGTATATATATTATAGTATTCTTATTGAAAGGAATATAACCGCAGAAATATATAAAATTAGAAATTAATTGCAATAAATTTAAATACGAAATATTGTAAGAAAAATACAGGCAAATCATTCGACTAATTTAATGGCAATTTTTATGCTACATGGCTAATCAATTGATCAACGTAGTAATAACACAGAATTTATAATAATTAATATTAATCATGATGCAAACGAATATGATTGTCATGCAAACAAACATAAGTAAAATGATAAAAGTAGATACATAAAAGTAAAAGAAAATATTATGTCAACCATAGTATGTACTTGAAATGCAAGAAATATTGACAAAACTAATGGAAAAACCGAATCATGTAAGAATAGGTGTCTGGGAAGCAAATAATCTTCCAAACCATGAACTTGAAGTCTAGTTATTCCTCAATGATAAACAAATTTATATTGTAACACACCTTGTGTCCTAAAATTATTAAAATTGAAATTCGTAACGTCATTCCACGAGGAGACCTATGGTTAATCGTAAATCTATTAACTGGACATTGTTTAGGCCAACACTGGTAAAAAATGGGGTTCATAGGAAGTAGCATTTGTCGTAGTTCCCTGAATAAACCGTAAACCGCTGTTCATTTCATATCCACGTGCCCACCACTTCGAAATTTGCGAAAACGGGTACTTGGTAACAGAAGGAACTGTTACGTGGACACTGTTACGTAAAACTTTCATATGTCTAGAGTAAGAAAGGTTTTAGAAGGGGCAATCGATTTGCACAAGAAGGAGCGGCACAGGGTCCACCTCAATGTGAAGTACGTGTATAAGTGTTGTAGCAGCAAATGCTCCCAAATCAATATATAATCTACAATGTATATTCATTATGAAAATTATGAAAAGGTTTAAGTAGAACTAATAATTAGTAAAATTTCAGAATATGTAACAACAGTTGGCCTAAGAAACTGCCTACGGCAATTGAATCAGTAATTCATGTGTAACATTTTTTCCGGATCGGACAATATCTTCCGCCTTTTAATCTGAAATTTTTAATCTGAAGTTTTGATATTTTGACCCAAAAACCTAAGTTTTGAACTCGGTTTTGAACTCGGTTTTGAACTAGGTTAGAATTGGTTACTATGATTTTTACTTCAAATGAGACTTTTTGGTACCAAAAATCATTGAAATGTACTCTTGGTTCATGTTTAAGCTCAGACCGGGCCGGGGAATGGTTGTTGTATGGAGTAAAACTGTACTGTAAAACTTGATTTGTGACTGCACAACTGAGTGTGACATGTACTGGGACATGCAGCTCCTCGCCCACGTTATGTACATTGTGAATTGTATAGCCGCCTGATTGACATATTCTGATTTAGTGTTCGCAGCGTCATTCGTACATTGATTTCTGGCTTTAAACAAATGCTTCAACGTCTTCATTGCCTTTCTTCGGAATTCTGCAAAGCTAAGTGTCTATTGTCTGCCCCCTTTTCGCCTTGTATGTGTCCGAAGGAGAAAAAGGTCCTATTCTCGAGTAGGCATTCTTCCTTGATATCAAACAGATGGTCTATTCGATCAATAAATCAGAATAAACGGATCGGAATTGGTCGTTTTGGTGCTGAAACCTGAAACAAAAAAATTGGTTATTAAGGTTGAAAGCAATGCCAAGAGAATGCGACTTGAGCATGGGCAACGGATTACACACATCCACCAAGCCTTTATCTTGTAGTTGTACAACTCTAATAAAATAAACGTTCACATTCCAAATCTTGTTCAAAAGCTCAGTAAAAGTTTTGCTAAATAGCTTTTAGCTTTAATAATATTTTAGCGATTCACGATAAACCGGTTAACCGAAGCGTATTATCCGGTTAGTAGTTATCGGAAAATGGACCTGGCTAACCGGATAACCGGTTAACCGGTTATCCAATCCCTAGATCCAAGTATCCAAAACCTAGAGTACATTTCAATGATTTTTGATAAAGGAACATCATCTTACCCAATTCTAAAACGGCTCAAAACTTAGGTTTTTTGGATCAAAATATCAAAACTTGAAATTAAAAGATTGAACGGAAAATATTGTCCGATTTGAAAAAGAAACTTTACACGTGAATTACTGGTACAGGTGGAAAAATTCGGATTTCGACCCACCCCAGTACAGACCATTTGGACCTACCACACAATAATGTTCATAACTTTTGCGGGAAATACATCCTTTTAAGGGCTTACTTCTAGTCATGTGGTCGAAAAAAAGCTATTTTTTTATTAATTTATTTTAACTATATGTAATGATTAATATTTATAATTACTATTTGTAC
>JANTOP010013796.1:0-14559 GCA_027564815.1 Symmerus nobilis | reverse complement strand
CGGTTTCAGGTTCGATCATTGTGACGATCACAAATTATTGAAATAATAATTTTTTTGTGATGTCGACACCTGGCTTCAAACCTCGAACCTGCAATCCTCCCTCTTCATAGCGGGCGTCATACCCATTATGCCATGAAGAGGTAAAGCGGTAGAGCCTCTCCTTGTTAGGAATAAATTATTCTTACGATAATCCTGTTACAAGTACAGTAATTTGGTATTCAGAATTTAAGAAGTTTCAATCGGCATTACATAATGGACAGTGGAACATTTCAGACCTTTGTCAATTGGGTGGGTCAAGACCTCAAGAGTATAATGGAAATAGAAATAAATTTTTTTTTAAATTTTTTTAAAGCAACAATCTTTTATTATAAATTACATTTTGTACGAAATATTAGAATTATTATTAGTTACAAAGTCAACATCTCACATCCCATTCACAACAACTTCATAAACGTTTTTACATGTGAATGTGGTTCAGGTGGGTTAAATATTTGTCTATCATTGAATCGATAATCTTTATATGCTAACGCTTGAACACAGTCCATCTGCAGTTGTTCAGCTATCCTAATTGAGTATACGCTCGTACAATCAATTGTCGCCACTTTGTATCCATCCGATTTACCAATCTCCATACATTTTTCTATCAATTTACGACCAATCGATTTACCTCGAACTATTGGATCAACGGACATGACATGAATATGTAATGATTTCGGTATCTTGAACCGTTCGAATATGTTTGCATTTGACTGGATGTGGGCTAGAAATTTTAATATTTCTGACCATTTCTTGCATTTAGTCAATTTTGATTGTTCAATCATTTCATCCACTTCCAATGGGTCAATGGGACCTGATATCAGGACACCAACAATTGTTTCTCTGTGTTTCTCCGAATCCGATGATGATTCTGTTTCGGTTGGATTGTAATAGGCAATAATCGTTGTACCTAAATGAATGCTCGACATTGAAAATTTTTCATCGTCCGTACATTGGTGGATGGGCTGGTAACCAATCGTTACTGGTTCTTCGGGATAGTAATGGGAACGTATAAACTCCAATATACAATCATAATCATCAGTTGTAGCAACACGAAATAGTACTTCGATATTTTTATTCGATTCCATTATTATTTTATTTATTTATTTTATTTTAATTAATTAATAATATAAATTAAATTTTTAATTATATAATTTATAATAAGAAAATTGATTTTTAGTAATTATAAATTAAATTTAGGACCTAATTTTTAATTTATTACTGGCAGCGTAAAACCTGGCAGCGTAAAACATCACTAATTTCACGGCTGTGAATTTCTTTAATACAATATTTTCAATAATTTAATTTTAGCTACTGAAATCAGCTGTTTCTATAAATATTAAGCAAAAATATGAATATCGAATGACCCGATTTGTTATCGACTCACGTAAAATTTATAAATTTGTACACATTTTTAAAGGTCAGTGATCGACTTCGAAGTTTCACTCCGATTAATTGACTGAAGGCAAATAAATTTTGCAATGATATTGAAATCAATGAATACTGAATGACTGAACGATATACTTGTACATTCGTCTATTTCCGTGCAAATTTTCGGAATTATTTGTGGGAGCTTTCTTACCTTACCTTCTAATCAAAAATTATGCCGATTATAGAAGTGAGATAAGAATACTTGTAATTAAGATTATGGATTAAGATTAAGAATGCTAACTGTTGCGTATGGCGGGTTAAAGTCCATTGTCTGATATTTATTTGAGATAATAAAAAACTTTAATAAAAATTTGGTGACAAATTTTGTGTAAAATAAAACAAAATTTAGGGCATAAAAATATTGAAACAAAATTGGGGAAAATTTCCCAATAAAAAATTTTGCGAAAAGCTCATCAGCTCAACTTAATAGTTGGAAAGTAAATCAATCAATTTGTATTCGATAAATATAACACGACAGGCTCGATAAATATCGGTTTCCCGAGAATTTTCTTCGGATCCAAAAAAATGTAATGATGAAGAAAGTTTATATTATATTAGTTGAGGAAAAATAGAAAAATTTCGAAACTAAACTTTTCGTACGAAAGCTCTATCAAAACTTTAAAGCTCCCAGAGACCCTATTGTTTTCGTTTGAAAGTTTTCGGACCCTATTGTTTACGTTTTAAAATCTATTTTCTATCCAGATGACGATCCTTTAACGAAATTTCAAATAAAAATTTTGAAAACTCTTGAAAGCTCATTGAAAGCCTATAATTAAAATGTTATTTTATGTAATTTGGAATCGATTATTTATCCGGTTCATTAAATTTAAATATATGGATTTTTCGCAGAAAGCTTGTCCAAACTATTATTAAAAGCGCAACGAAAGCTCTAAGTTTCGATCTTAAATTTTTACGTTTAAAAATCTATTTTCTATCAAGATAACGGTTTCTCCATCCAATTTCTCCAAAAAGTGTGCAGAATTTTATGATCTCTCAACAAAATACTTTAGGCAAAAGGCCTAATTATTTTAGGTAAAAAGGCAGAAAGTTGCTTTGACAGTAAGGTTAAAATACAAAAATTTAATATTTTGAAAAAATTGAAATTTATCTAAGAAAATTCAAAAATTCGAAAAGGCTTGTACCACGGCTTCACAACGTGGCATTTGATTCGGATTTCTCGATAATTCTCCTCTAATCCAAAAAATGTAATATTGCAGAAAGTTTATAAATTACTTGACGAAAAATAAAAAAATATGAAAACTAAACTTTTTGTAAAAAAGCTCTCCAAAATCTTAAAAGCACCTAGAAAGCTTTATTTTCCGAATCTTATTTTTTACATATTAAAATCGATTTTCTATCCAAATAACGATCCTTTAACGAAATTTAAAATTTTCCCAAAAGAAAATTTGAAGAATCTCGAAAGCTCATTAAAAGCTTAAAATTAAAAATTCATTTTATATAATTTCGACTCGTATTTTTATCCGATTCATTAAATTTGGATGAAAAAAGAAATGTCAGTTTATATGATTTGGAATCGAATTATTATTCGATTCATCAAATTTAGGTAAAATATGAAATTCTCGTAATTCATTGTAGGCTCAATGAAATCTTGATTAAAGCTTTCATCGGAAGTTTAACTTTGCAGAGCTTTTTAACGATAGTTTCCGATTTAATTTAAATTTATTTATTGGGCGATAAAAATCATAGTGAATAAACTAATATTTTAATTAAAAGCATTGGATAAGCTTTTGGAAGTTTCTTAAAGTTCTTTCAGATAATTTTTAAATTTCAATGACGTTAAACTACCGGGATAGAATATAGATTTAAAAACGTATAAATTTAAAACTGAAATGTAAAATATTCTTCCAGCTTTTAATTTTCCACGCAAATTTTCAACGAATTTTATTTAATTTGAATTATTTGTAGAGAAATTAGATTCCATACTGACTAAATAATATGTTAATTAAAAGCTTTCGATTAGCTTTTGGAACTTTCCTAAAGTTCTCTGCGCCTTCTGCGCATTAGAGTGCACGATACTGATTAGCATATTAACAATACAAGCTTATTACAATTTAGGTCCGTGCAGGTTTAGGGATGTGCAGTAAATTCTTGAGCAAAAATGATGACAATTTAACAATACAATTTTGATTTTATCTTTCGGTTATATTGGAAAAAGTAAATGCGTTCTTCGAGAACTTCTTCACATACTTAATATTTATGAAGCAATTTTGGGATTTTGGAAACCATTTTGTAGAAACATTTTGAGTTTCCTTATAGTTGAATTATTTGAATAGAAATAATAGCTTTTAAGCTTCGGCGGATTTTATAACCATTTAATTTTTTGAATAAAAATTAGAAATTAAAATGTATTCAATTTTATTCAAAACTTAAAGCTTTCGTTGAGCTTTTAAGTTTCATTACAGTTAAATTATTTGAATGGAAGTAGGTGTCAATACGAATAAAATTATGTCTAAAATACAAAGCTTTAGAAAATCGAAATTTTATACAATTAAAATCACATGTCGATGTAGAGAATTCAAGGAGTGAGGGAGAGGGTATGAATTTGAAATATGAAAAAGCATATGCGCGATGGGTGCCGCACACTCTCAGAATTGATAAAATAACATCACTGCGCTCTCGTACTTGGGCTATGAATTGCTTTCCCACCGAACGTACTTTCTAGGGGCGAAATCCCTTGTTTTCGAGACATGGGAGAGCAAAGATTTTGTTGATGAATTTTTATGCGCCATCGGACTACCAGGCGCCACTACTGGCTACCAAACTCAACCAACAGTACACAACCATTTTCGATAATTTTACAAAACGAAATTAATAGGAAAATAGGAATCTCCAAGGAATTAATATTAATAGGAATCTCCAAACTCTGACGGTGAAAGTCTCAGAACACCTGCTTGCCCACATTGCCGAAAACCGCTTTATTCTATCTGGTCCAAGTAGAGGGACTGTGACCTGCCGTGAAAGTACGACGTCGAATTTAGGAGATAGAAGAAAATATGGATATGATGACGATGATGATGATTGCAATTTCATTCATAATCATCCATTTATGAATGAAAATCTCCTAAATTCGACGTCGTACTTTCATCCCTGATGGAAATAAGTTTTATTATTCCGAAAAGAAAGGAGTTTTGGATGTGGGGTTTGGCCGTCTTGACCATAATAATATAATCAATGTGGAGTATAATTTTCTAATCAGTCAATCCCTAGACTTTTCGGTTCAGATTCTAGAGGCGAGGAAGTAAATAGTCAATTCAAATGTAAGGGTTGCTTTGAAAACCTACATCTCAAAAAATTCGTAACGAATTCAATTCAAATACATTTTATCGGATAGAGAATGGATGAATATTTAAATATCTGCAATCCGGTTGATGACCTATTTATTTTGGCAGACTTCCAAAGAGTCAATCAGAAACCCTATTTATCTGAAAAGACTATACATATTACCGAAAAATGGTCTGATAGAAATTCTAAATCATTCTTTCGTTTGATTTCGAAATGACTGCTGAATTCCAAGCTGTTGCGGAGATATAGGTTCCTTGTTCAGATTGATTCATAGATTTTCATGCAGGGGATGGATCCTTCAGGAAACTCAATTTTCAACTTCAATTTTCAGTTGGCACCACGCGGAGGTTTGAGATCAGAGCTAGAAAGTAGCTAGTATAGAATGTCATTGTTAGGTACAGTAACTTCGAAAAGATCAAGTTCAAACAATTATGGACGAAAGCGACGGAAAAAGTAAGTATATATTGTATAATAAACAATTTCAATAATAGATGTCGCCACTTATCGGATTAGGGAGCGGATTTAAAGGATCTTTTTGTGATTATGTCTTTCTTCACATTTTTGACGACACACAATTGTTTTTCATACTATTCTTACCTATAATTTTGCCCAGTTAGTTACAATTCGTGACTTTAATAGATTCGTGACTTAAATATAATCGTGACTTTAATAGATTTTAACTGTTTGAGTTCAGCTAAAATTTTCGCTATTTGTAAATATTTTTTATTATTTGTTTTAGGATATTTAATGGGAAAATTGTGAAAAGTACAGAATTGGAAGGACCGAAAAAATCCAACCAAATTGATGGGCTTCAAAATGATGATAAAAGGTAAAGCACAAACTTTTCTATAGACAGAACTTTTGTAACTTTTAGATGTTGTTAAATATAAATTATTTCAGATATTCTCTTATATATGCTCTGTACTAAATGTAAATTTCATACGATCGGGTAAATTGCAAGCTTGCGAACGACGTGAACAGAAGTTTGGTGTGCCGCCAACAAGTTGACATTAACAATATTTGTTATTAATTATTGTATATGAAAATTAAATAAAATATTAATAAAAAAAATATAATAGTAAATAGATGAAATATAGTTCATCAAACAAAATAAAACTTGCAAAAGTACAAGTAGTAAAATAAAACAACTGCAAGAATACAATCCTAATCTATCCTATAGTCTTTTTTTACCTACTAGTTTTGGTCAGGATGCTAGTAACGGAGTGCGTAAACTATGCGAACCGTTCGAGAGCAGTTCTGCAGCTTAGGATACTGGCGTAATACTTGGCTCGATTTAGTGGATTTTAAATTTGAACGTAGTATTTCTTAGTCTAATATAAAAACTAAGGAATATTTATCATATGCAAGTTGTTTAAATTCTATTTGTAAACTTTTTGCTTGCAATAACCCCACAAGAAGAAGTTTCTAGGTCAACTAGCACTTGGTAAAATTTGTAAATTGATAAATTTGCAACTAGCACTTGTTTTGATAAGTTTTTTTTAAATAGTCACAGATATAAACAGAATAAGTCTCAAATGTTTGAAATAAGTAGGAAAAATCGGAAATGGTCGACTAAACGAAAGTTGGTAATATTTAGAAAAAGTCGAAAGAGTTTTCAAGGCTATGCAAAATTTAGAAGTGCCTACGGTCTTGCTTAAATTTTTAATTACGTGAAGCGAATTTTTAGGGCAACATTTCGGTATTTCAGATGAGAAGAGGAGGCTCTGAACTTCCCCTCCTTATTCTGTTTTTATACGTCTTTCTTACATTCACCGTTACAGAGTTAAAAATAATTGATTCGGTATAAAATATAATTTTTTACAGAAGGCTGAACGCATTAAAGGAATGTAAGGAACTCCCGGCACAAGCTGAGCAAAAAGAAGAGTTACAGTTTAAAGAGGAAGAGATTGTGATAAAGCCTGAAGATCCAGACAGTATAATATTTGGTAACTCAAGCGGGACGGGCACAAGTCAAGGCACTAGTAGTCAATATACTTTTATCGATAATCGTAAGTACTTAGTTGTTAATAATTATCTACGTAAAATATAATATATTTTCAAAATATTATGCGCTGTAAAGTTTTATCCGCGTGATCTCCTGCAGCGTCTACTTACAAATCTGTCTTTCTCGATCTACAGTCTTGAACGATATACGGTTTAGGTTTAGAGAGCTACACTTTAAAAGAATAAGAGGGCATTATGTTAATTCCAAAGAGCAAAAATAATATAAAAAGGTATGATATGTAAGCGGATTTTGAAAGACAATGTTGTTAGGGTCCTGGGAACTCTTATCGCCACAATTCGTTTAGCCATGGATTTTTCAGACTACCAGCTCATTTGCAAATGCTCAGGCTCACTATGAGTCGGATGGTATGGATAAAGTCATTCCCGTGTGGTCCGGGGTGATTTCGCGATGATGTTCTTTTTGTTGATATCAACAAGGATAAATTTCAACAGGATATAACAGGATATAGGATTTTTATATATTAATTTTTTTTACGGAACACTTTTGCGCATCCTATCTAATTATTCTCTCCGATTACAATTTTTATAAGCGTCAATAATATATTAGTTGTGTCTGTTAGTCCAAAAGGTATGAAAGGGTTAACCTTTTCCAAATTTTTTAATTTTGTCCTAGAGAGCAACTATCTATCTATGCAACTTTCATGGAACAACACTTTTTTTACCGCCGAACAAAATTTTCGGCAATCGGCGATCACAAGCCCTTACCTTTTTTTTGTATGAAAAAATCGATTGCTATGCGAATTGTAATCACTTGAGCAAATTTTCGGTTAACACTTTCCCTCCCGAACAAAAACTTTCTTCCATCGACGTCAAAGGATTAACGAAACTACATACCGTGTTGCATATCATTGGATGGGCAATCATGTCTGCAACAACTTTGTAGTACATAACTTTTCGATCCGACCCAACTCCCAAGCGAAATTTTTGAACCTCAGCAATGCCTTTTGTAGGATGCACTTTTGCAATCTGAATAACTTTGTCGTACACCGTTTTCATATCGGACGCGATTTTACTAAACTTTTGAGCAATACTCGAAATTTTTGTACGCAGCGCCATCTAACTTATATTTTTTTCGGGTGTATTTTCACAGGTACTATTGGCCTCCAGAACACCACTTTTCAATCAAACGGTATATAAGGGGCTAATATTGAAAACCCACTTCGGCAATGCTCTTTTCTTTTCTCTTCATATTTATTAATATTAGAAAAATAAAAGAGGATTAATTAATTAAATAATTAATTAATTAATTAATTAAATACAAATTAAATAAAAAAAAAAAGTTCATAATTATAATTTAATAAAAATTATAAAAAATAAATGAAAAACAAGTTAGCAAATTATCAGATCTGTTCAATTAATCTAATTAAGTCAGAATTAAGAATCTATAAAGTTTTGAAATTTGTCAATTTATTGTATAACTCTCAGCTCGGCTCGGTTCCTTAAGGTTGTCCCAGGCTTGTTTTTCGCGAGTATTGAGTAAATTCGTCATTGGCCATTATTTTCTTTATCTGTGGTCTGACTATAATTCCCCGGGACAAAATTTTTCAAATATTGTAAAGCTTCAGTATCTTGAAATTCTTAATTATTCATTTTTAAATGCAAACTCAAAAAAAATGTTTTTTTGTTGACTTGTGTAATTCTAGAGAATAAAATGTACAAGAAAAATTTCGAAATTTCATTTTTGGATTGTTTCCTGCTCCTACTCCGGTCTTGCCCTGGGAATCACAATATTTTTTTTTATGAAAATCGACAATTTAAGGTACAAAGTTCAATCTTAACCACCAAAATTCTGGGGTTAATTTGTTTAATTTTGAAAAATAAATTGGATTCGTTATTTATTTGGGAACATTTCTGCGTTATCAGATTTTCTCGGTCCAGAAGAATATTTTTGAAAAATTCGGTAGTAAATATTACAATGCATTTTGTATGAAGAAAACTCCCTATATCTCAAAATTGGATCCTCCTCACTTTAAGATTTTGGTCTTGAACGAAAGAAGAATCCCCTAAGTAGAGAAATAAGATATTAATTAAATAGATTTGTTGGAGAGAAATATCTTTTTTTACCAGCTGAAATTACCAAAATTCCAATCCAAAGAACTTCCTAGATAAACAAAGATAAAAGATATACATTTTCCATCACTTAAACGCAGTGGCGTGCAGACTAATGTGCAGGAGGCACCGAGCACACATGAAATATGACCCCATTTCTCATATAAGTCTTGATTGAAGTTATAAATTGCATTTCGCTCGAGAAACCCTTAATTCATTTTTTTCAGTCAGATCATCCTTTAATTTAAATGATTACATTTCGAAATTTAAATTTTGAATTTTTTCAAAATTTTTCGATTTTCTCAAGTATTGTTGATTTTCTCGAAATTTACCAAAATTACCTTAATTTTTACTTAACTGTCAACGTTCCGCGTGTTTTAATTGACTTCGACATCAAATTGTGATGAAATTTTGCCCAACATTTTCTAATTACAAAAAAAGTTCTGAAACTTTTCGAATCTGGAATAAGGTTACAATCGAAACTTAAAGCTTACTTTGAATTTTCAAATTTTTCAAAAGCTTTTTCGATACAAAATTCATTAATCGGATGAGTGGTAGATTCCAAGCAAATAAAATGAAATTTGAATTAAAAGCTCTCAGTAAACTTTGGCGAATTCAATAAAGCTTTTTTGAATAAATTTATTAATTATCGTTACAGTAAAATGATTTGGCAGAAAAATATGTTACAAAACGTATAAATTTAAATTCCAAACCTAAGCTTTCTTTCAGCTTTTCCGATTTTGAAAAGCTTTTGGAGGCAAATTTCCAATTTCATTAAAATTAAAGTAATAGAATGAAAAGTAGATTTCAAATAAATAAAAATAACATTTGTGTCAAAAACTCTTAATGAACTTTTCAACTTTAATTGGGCTTCTTAGAGAAAATTTGAAATTTCGCAGTAAAATATTTGGTAGAAAAATAGATTTCAACACATAAAATTACGATCCGATGCTTAAAGCTTTCTTTGAGTTTTCAAATTTTTCAAAAGATTTTTGAGGAAAACTTTAAATTTTAATTAATTTTAATTAATCGGGAAAAAATGGACCTCAAACTGACTAAAATAAAGTTTTAATTAAAAGCTTTTATCAAGCTTTGAGGTTATCAATAAAGATTTTTATAAGAAATTGTAAAATGTCGTTATAGACAAATTATTTGAATAAAAATACTATCTCAAACTGAAAGCTTTCTTTAAGCTTTGGTAATTAAACTTCAAATTTAATTAATCAAATAAAAAGCGTGAATTTCCCTTATAATTTTCTTTACTTTACGAACTGTATTTTCCACGGATTTTCTACATTAGCCATGAAATTACATTTCGTTTTATTGAGTTTAGGACAATCAGCTGAAGCTTGATTATTTGATTTATCCCGGAAATTTTTATTATTATTTAACATCACAAGGCTTAGGAGATTTCAAGCTGGAGACCGATTAGTAAGTAGTTATTCGTGAGATTTCGGAATTTGAACCCCATGGCTAAGTCATGCGGAACTGTACACAGTCTGCATACATATTTGATTGTATAGCGGCTATTGTTTTTCTCTAAAGAGTAAATGTATAGCTGAATTTCTGGAATAAAGTGGCGGATTTGTTATGTAAATCGTTTTATTGACTTTTTTACCTGACGTTTGATAGTATGCGAAACTACATTCTGAGAGAGGTTTAATGTCATCCAACGAATACTTTCGTTTAGTGCTTTTACAGAGAACGAGACGGTCGTATATAAAGTTGTGTATACATTTTTTCTACGTCAAAACTACAGATTTGATTCCGATAGGTTTGTTTTGTTCTATGTTTTCTTTTTGACATAAAACTGTCATTATATGTTTGATTCGATATAGAGAATGTGGTGCCAAACTGTTGTCGGTAACATGAGGTACTTGAAGAAAATGGTTATCACCACCGAAACGAAATTAGATGTACTGCGACGTTGTGCAGCCGGTGAACATAACCAAACCATTGCTATAGCCACACAATTGAGTGAAAAGACGGTTGCGAATCTTCGTCAAACTTACTTAAAACGTATTCGACAACAAAATAAGAATGCATCGAAATTCTGTCATGACGTCGATAAACTACTATTCGATTGGATATACGATATGAACAAACGTAAACAGATGGTGTCACGGGCGATGTTGTGTGGCAAGGCGTTAGAGTTTGCGATCGAAATCACATCGGATGGGAAGGGTGGAAATGCGGCCGCTCCATTTGAAGCGAGCAATGCGTGGTTGGACCGATTAAAGGAGCGTGCGTATCTTAAAAATTACTGGTTAGTGGAGAAAGTGGTTAAAACACCATCCAAAGGGAAAGGAGAACCGAACATGGAATCGGGATTCTTTATAAAAATTTTACGAGGTAATTTATAAATCGGGCACAGGGGGTTGTGTACTATCACGCGTGATTATTAATTAATGCGGCACTGTTTTGTCTGGTAACAAAAAAAAAACGATGGCATTATTCCGTTTCGTTATATTAGGTTGGTAGGCATTAGGAAATAAGTATATAACAAATAAGCACATGCTCTCATACACAACTATGTGCATATGGGCAAATGGTGTTTGTGCCTATCCATGGTTCATATGAATTATGACTCATTTGTGTCACAGTATAGTAACGTCCAATACTATATTCATGGCTCGTATGCCATTACTACACGACATTTAAAACATTAGATTTCATTTGTTTGGAAGAAACTTCGTAAAATCCGAAAATCTCCGAAGGCAATATAATTTATATAAAGAAATGTTAATAATAACAATAGAGTATAGTTTGGAGGCTCTAATAAATATTTAAAGGCATTTAATTACTGTACGAATTTAAATTATAAATTAAGTTGGGAATGCGTGCCAACTTCCATTGAAATTTGATTGTGTAAGTGACGTAAAACGAATTTTCCTCTCTGCATTGGTTAGATATTTTACCCCGCTAAACGTTTTGTGGTTTAATATAAGCAAGGCTGAACGCCTAAGTACGTAAGTATTAGTTATTTTAGTGCCGTTAAAAATTGGTTCGTTCAAAATAGAACCAGTCTTACATTTACATTCGGTTTGTGTCGTTTGTACGATAGTTTAACGTTCAAATAATATAAAAACCCAAAATGAGTCGTCAACTGAATAATGTTGTGCGAACAAGACGACGTATCAGCATCGATACAAAATTAGATATCCTACGTCGATGTAGTGCCGGTGAGAGAGTGTCAGATATATGTCAGATGTTTGACATACCGATGTCAACGATTCGGGCCATTCGCGATAAATATGGTAAAAAGATACGAGAGCGTAGCATGAAATTATCCGAACTAACGATCGAAGTCGAACGGTTTCTTTTCCAATGGGTACACGAAATGAATTATACCGAATCACCGGTTACGAAATTGATGGTTGAGCAGCAAGCGTTACAGGCCATTCATGAATTACGGAGTACGGATAAATTTCGGAGCAGCAAGGCGTGCTACATTGAGAAGAATGACGATTGGTTTGAGGAGTTTAAGGAACGCGCTTACTTGAATAATTTCTGGTTCGTCGAACGGTCAGTTTCGCCGGATAATTTGGAGTATGGACCGGAAACCGTGTTTTGTGTCGAGAATTTATTAGGTAAGTTGATTGGAAATAATATGTCATTAAATTCAGGTGTACAGTTGTACACTTCAAGGTCAAATATATTATTTGGAAAGTAGGCAAAGGGATTTCGGGCGGCGTAAACCCTGCGGTCCCCCATTGGCTTATTTTAGATATTAAATTTAAGATTGTAAGAGATCGCAGAGATAGCCGACTTATAGTATAAGCGGATATCAGAATAAATAATGCATTGCCATATACTACGCTTACATCCTCCGATTGACTGTTAATTAGAGTTTTAGGTCTCGTAACGACTATGCGTAAGTCCTGTTATTTTAAGCTGTGATACGTTCCTCTGTGACGGTGATAAAATACTTTCTGGTATTTTCTGGAGGTGGTGGAGGACGATGGTATAATACTTTCCCATTTTTAAATGTCGTCCCTCTAAGTCATCAAAACGGTGATCTCAAACCTAGTCTCTGCAACATTTTTGTGAATTTTCTATCAAAGAACTGAGCAGGTGAAAATTCAATTTAAAAAATTGAGAAAAGTTGCAATAGAAATCGGTACATCTCCGAAAATTTCGGAGGGTGTCTGAAAATCTAGACAAGTGCAACAAAAGGCGACAAAAGTACGGAAAATTCGAGAAATTTTCAGAAAGTTTATTATATGGTAAAAAGTCGGGTTAAGTTGGATGAAGTCTTGCACAATAGGACTGTCCTTAGAAATTGGGAATATATTTGATTTTAGTAATCAGGAAAAGTCGGGAATATCTATGAAGGAGTAGTATAAAGTCGGTGAGCCGGTAAGTCGAACCAAGAAAAGTCAAACAAAGTCGATAAGGAGTAAGACATAAAGTTAGGAAACATTGATGTTGGAATAGCCTGGTAAGATCTGCAAATTCGACAAATTATTTATAAGATGCACAAGAAAATAGTGCTGAAATTGCAATAAAAAACATAAAAATGATAGGGAAGTCTGTGACATGTGAAGAAAGTCTGAGTTAGCCGATAAAAGGGCAAGTTTGAAGTTGTTCTAATTTTTTTACTTGTTTCCAATGTTTTCTCTACTTTTGCAAACTTTTTCTTAACGTTTCACCAATTTTCACTTCACTTTTCAGAGTGTTTCTTATTTTTTCATATTTTAACCTAATTTGTTCGCCTTCTTCAGGCCATTCCCCTGAATTTGTTCGATTTTTCTTAACGTAGTCGCATTTTTTCTGAATTTCACCAAATATTTAACGGTTTCTTGAACTGTTCCGACTTTTTCAGGCAGTTTCCCTCTATAATATTTAAAAAAATGCTCGTAAATAACTGAATAAGTCAGGAATGTAATGTAAAAGTCGGAAGTCTAGTTGGAAAAGTCGGAAAATAGAAGGAGAATAGAAAGTAAAGAGTTGGAGAGTCCAGAGTCGCGAAAATGTTTGGAAAACTCTGTTTGGAAAAATATTAATAGAAAATCAGAAGTTGTTGAGCATAAAATGTTGAGTCGGTAAAAGTCGGAAAAAAGTCTGGAAAATGTGGAAAATTGTTGAAAAATTGGCGAACAAATTTTGGAGACATATTTCGGAAATGTTGGGAATAGTATAGGAAATGTTTGAAAAAATCAGATAAATTTAAGCAAAAAAGAATCGGAAAAACGTCCCAAAATATTGGAAAAATTTAAATCTTGTTGGGAAAATTGGACAAAAAAATTAGAAAAATTCAATAAAATGTGAAAAATAGTCGGGGGAGAATCAGTTGAATCGGAAAAGGTTGAAAATTGAGAGATGTCGAATAGTAAAATGGGAAAAGTTAGAAAAGTCCAACAAATTCAACCTAGATTTCATGTCCCTTTCCCCGCTTCTTTCTACTTTTCCATACTTTGCCAGACATTTTCCGAAATTTTAACGATTACTCCTGACAATCGATTTTCAATTTTACCATAATTTTTATTAATTTTTTTTTGTCTTTTCCAGTTATAGGCTCCGATTTTACAGAGATTTTCGTACTACTTTCCGACTCTCTGAAATGTCAAATTTTGAGATTTCAATTTTCAAATTTCAAACTTCCAATTTTTCCAATTGCTACTTTCAATTCCAGAATCGGATCACATTTGATTAAAAGGAAATATTTGGTAGCATGCATAACTAAACGGCGAACAATGCATTGGAATGCGTGAG
>JANTOP010013785.1:0-14560 GCA_027564815.1 Symmerus nobilis | reverse complement strand
TCAGTTCTTCTGAAAACATTGGAGAAATTGGTCGAAATATTTTTGAGGAACGGGCCTCTGGTTCGCCACCCTCTACAAGCCAATCAGCATGCATTCCAGAAAGGTAATCGGCGGAGTCAGCACTTCACCAATTTACCCATCGTGTTAAACTGGCCACTGAGAAAGGAGAATCTGCTCTTGGAACTTTTCTAGATGTTAAGGGCGCTTTCGATAATACTAGTTTCGAGGCCATTATGATGACTAACTGGATTCATCACATGGTCTGTATGAAGACACAACTTACCGCGAAGCTTCGGTAAACAAAGGCTGTCCACAGGGTGGTGTTCTATCTCCGCTTCTGTGGAGTATTGTAGTTGACCCCCTTATAGTACACCTTAACGAGGCAAAACTATTCACGCAGGGGTACGCTAACGATATTTCTATTCTAATCATCGGAAAAAGTGTTAATACTTTATGTGAACTGACGCAAGTCGCACTTGATATGTTAGTAGGGTGGTGCAACTCGAATCATTTAGAAGTGAATCCAGCCAAATCAAGTTCTGTTCACAAAACGACGGAAAATCGAAGGTTTCGTCCAAAATACAATCTTCGGAGAGGAGACTAGTTTAAAGAAATCTGTTAAACTCCTCTGAGTGATACTGGACTCTAGGCTAAATTGGACTTTGCACTTAGAAGAGAAGTTACGAAAAGCCAAAATGCTCCTATGGCAGTGCCGTAGGGTGATAGGCAAAAACTGGGGACTTAATCCGAAATATTTACCCTGGATTTACTCTGCTTGTGTAAGACCTATTATTAGGCATGCAGCTGTCGTGTGGTGGCCTAAGACCGTTAACAACGCGATAAAACGTAGACTGGACAAGTTACAACGACTAGCCTGCATTTTGATCACTGGGGCAATTAGGACTACTCTAAAAGCTGCGTTGGAGGTAATATTAAAAATAGTGCCTTTTAGATATCTATATAAAACAAGTGGCCAAGTCTGCTTCCATTAGGCTAAATGAGGACCGGATGCGGGAACAAGCATTCCCCTAATTCCGGACACTCCTCTATTAGTATAAATTTACTCAAACTAAATCCTATATTTGGGATGATCACGGATGATATTATTCCCACTTTTAACTTCAGTAAAAAATTCGTGACCAAAATTCCGAACCGGGAAGATTGGGTTGTGCTACCTACTGCCTATCCTCCAGAGTCTGGTTTGGTTTTGTATACGGATGGTTCCTATAATGGGGTGACAGCCGGAACGGGAATCTATTCGTCGAATCCCCCTTTGGAGGACAGTATAGCAGGCGGAATTATTGGCCATACTAATTTGTACACAAACCCCGCTAAATATGAAGAATGTTGATCAAAACATCTTCATTTGTTCTGATAGCCAGGCAGGTATTAAAGCTCTGGACTCTACGAGCTTTAAATCTAGGTTGGCCCTTGAAACCAATTTCTATCTCAACAATTTGGGTTCAAACAACTTTGTAAAAATTCTATGGGTCTCTGGCCACAGTGGGGTGATAGGCGTTGAAATGGCAGACGTACTTGATGTCCGGGGGGCCAACAACTCATTTATTGGACCAGAGTCTGCTTGTGGAATCAGCACTACAAGGCTCAATTTAACCATAAAACTAGCCTCTGAATATGAACACTTATGCAGATGGGATGGTTTAAGAACATGTAAGCAAACGAAAAGATTCCTACCACGTCTGTGTAAGGTAACTTCGGACTCGGTGCGGTTGCTTTTTGCTGCCTATTTTAGCGTGCAGTAATGCGCCGGGAACGCACAAACTGATATGTATCGGAAAATCGAAATAAAAAGCCAAAGCGATCGAGCGCATAAAACCTGACGCTTTCCATGTGAACCAGACGCGTTGAACTGGTTCGTGAGAAATAGAATGGTTTTCCCAGAAAAGCGACTTTGATACTTGGCAATGTGAAAACATTGCTGTACCATTAACAACCCAACGCTGAAACGTTTCTTACTTCCAGTGATTCTATAAAACAGCAGCGGGGGCAGTACATTTAAGTTATTCTTGATTACGATAGCAACGGAAGCTATTTACTTGGGATGTTATTCACAGGATCACACTCAAGAAATCGTGTATTTTAACAACCAATGCGATGAGGTAGATTTTTATACCATTATGCTGCAAAGTCCTGGGTTGTCTGTCACCTCATATCGTCAATTTATTTTCGATTATACAACTATCAAAGTCAAAGCGCACAACGGCCATCCCTACAAGGAACTTTGCCGCCCGACGTTCTCGGAATTATTCAGATAGAAGAAAATTCCGTTATTTTTAGTCAGTCTTGCTCAGTTTAGTTCCAAATTTCGGGCGAATAATATGTTCCAAGGTGAACTCATTATGGATAAATTAAAAAATGAATGCAAAAATCATCAAGGGCAATCTTGCAGTGCATCAATAGCGTCATGAAACTAGATCGATTTTTGAATCAACTTCTGCAAGAAAAATTGGAGACAACCGACAATAAGGTGCCAATTTTGATACAGATTTTAGACTTTAAGCTACAATTCTGCAGTGTAAAAATTCAAACAGGACTTGAAGTTCAGCAAAAAGCTGAACAAAAAGCAAAAAGCACTCACTTTCCAACTCCAAGTAGAAAGCGGATATGAGTCCCTTACATATATTGATTTAATCTGATTTATGAAACCGGTAACCGTTCACCAAAGGCTAAAGCTCCCGAAATCAATCAACGATTTGTTTTCGTTTCAGCGCTGTAGCTAACTGGGCTAGCCGGCTAGAAAGCTTCTTCTGCGTTGGAGATGTTTCGGAGATCGCTTGTATACTTTTTCAGGAGGTACGGAATATACATTGGAAATAGCAATTCAAGCGTAGTAATTCATGCTCTCGAAACAACGATACCGTATGGACCCGATCTGATCCGTGCGAATAAGGAATATCTGAAATAAAAATCCTAAAAAAAAACCGTGAACTGATAGGCCTCGACGGTAAAAGAGTTGGAAAGTTCAGTGACTCTGCTATAATTTGGAGAAATCCCAAATAAAATGCGGATGCACGTAACGCTATATGGGTTACTTTCTATCAACGACGTTCAACGGATCCTCATCCGGGCAGGTGTCCTACAGGCCCTTACTTGGATGATAAGGCTTTGTGTAAACAAGTTGTGAATACAATTGCAAGAGTTTACAGACACAGTAATGCACAGAACAGTAACGAAAGTTTCAGTTCACAAGTTTGATGTTTGCCCAGAAGAATTTAAATTGAGGATTAAAATCATTGAGAAATTCCAGAAATATCGCGCTGTTTTGCCCGCTCAACGATGGATACTATTCGATACTGACGATTATGAACACCATTAGGATACGTTACTGATGGAATAAGTAACGGGATTGGCCGGACAGCGCGATAAAAACCCATGTAACGCGAGAACAGACGCCGTTCCAATATTGATTTCATGATGGCCGGGAGTACCATATGAGAAGCCGAAAATCATCAGAACGAAGTCTATTTCGAGGTGGAAGATCAACAGCATGATCAGGGAATAGCAGACAATTTTATTTCGTGAATTTAGGCTTTCGGAAGGAATGGAATTATGGCAATCAATTGCTTTTTTAACTTATAACGGCTCCCCTCGCCATCATTATTTTTAAAAATTTTCAAATGTAAATTCTTATATAAATAAATGACTTGCAATAAATCTGTGGCTCCAAGCATTAACCGCTTAAGTAGACTTACTGCACAGTATAAATCATGGGTGACCATGGCCAATCTTTGATATTCTGAGGGCCGCATGGAAATAAAAAGATTTTTGATTTTCATGAAAATTTTAAATTTTTGTAAAATTTTCTGATGATTAAAAATATTTGATTTCTTTCCATGAAATTTCAGATAAATATCAAATATTTGACTTTCATCAAATTTTGCAATTTTCATAAAATTTTAACCGTCAAAAGTCTAGAAACTAACATTACTTTGGGAAGATATTGAATATCGGTACCCTCATCTAGGACTTAAGAAAACCATTTGAATATTTTAATTTTATATACGAATTGGCCCGAAAGAATTTGTAATATGGTCAACCAACGCGTCGAACCAGTGCTCTTCGTGATAAATAAATATTTTCAAATTATTCCTTATTTCCTGGACTTGGACTGTGTCAAGTATGAATTTCTTTATTGAATTCTGCCTTAACGAACGGTTTATTATTTTCTCTATTTTGAGTGCAACTAGTAAATCGGAATTGTTGTAGCTTTTGAACATATGGCGGCTTGCTTTCGTTTAAAAAACAAGTTGGCGGTCGGGGGGAGGGTGTATTTGGCGCCCGCGGGTAATAGGTTGTCCACCCCTGGTATAAATGACGGAAATTTAAGAGTAAGTAGGAGAGGTGGGATGTTTGTTTCCAAGACAAATACATAAGTGGAATTACTTTAGTAAATTTCGTTGTTCTAGTGACTTTGCAGTTAGTCATTTGACTCCGTCGGGATGTTCCAAGCGAACTTATTCCTCCTCAAATCCTAAATGAATTTGTAATCGGCATGGTGCCATCCGGTCATCACAGGTGGTACTGGCATTCGGGAAATTCGAAGAAGGAAATTCTACTGTTAAGAAAAACTGTTAGAGGGGTAGGAGGGGAGGTAGAAAAATAAATCTCGGCATGAGTAAGCCATGTTTTCGTACACTAAATTTCATTCTTTTAGCAACTAACCAATTAAGCGTATGCTTCCGAAGTTTGATTAGGGCGACTATTATATATTTACGCCCATTAGTTGAACTATTTTTAACTTCAGTTTTTGAAGGGGAAGAGGAGTACTGAATATAGAAAATTCATTTAACATGAATATGTCCCCATTCGCTATGTTTTACGGGTATTGCATTATCTAGATAATCTGGATAGTCTTTCCAGACCTTAAAGACCGAATATAAATTTAATTTTAAAAGTAATGGACTTATTAGATTTAAATATGAAGAAGATGACGTCTTATAATATAATTAAATTTGTTTCGGTGTAAATATTTGTTTTATTAGGCAGTTGTCGTTAAGTGTGAACAAGATGTGAATCACGTACAATATAAATGATGGATTAAATTATCCGAATTATCCGGATAGTTTGACTTTTTGTTATCCGATATCCGGATACTTGATTATGTCATAAGTACTCACCATGGTAAACAATGGTAAATCTATATGTTACTATACGGTAATTAAATTCTTTATTGATCGAAAGTGATTACCTTGCATTCTACACAAGTTAATATCTCACAATTTTCTTTTAACTTGAATTCTGTTTAAAAAGTGAATTTTTAATTAAATAATTTTTTGAAGTAGATTACCTTTATTTATCCCATAATTAAAATTGATCATGGTTACCAATACAAAAGAATATGCCAACATCAAATCATTGATTTACGAGATGATAAATTGAATTTCAAACATTTCAAAATCGATACGGATCAACTAAATCGATTTATTTGTCGTGGGATGGATGTAGTATCGATTAACATTTAATTGATTAATTACATGTTATTATCATATTTTTTAAATTAAATTTAATTGAATATTTAAAATTACTTTATTTTACCAGCCCCTTTATTGGCGGCCGAACCTATATTTACAATGTCAGCAAATATGAAATCCGTATAGTGGCTAGGTGATGGCTCTATTATCAACCCGAAAAGATCTTGATCTAGACGTTGTCCATTCTCCATCCTCATACCTAAGATATTATTGAGATCCTGAAATTAAATGCCGTTACGAATTCAAATTATGGGAATGATGCCGGATCATTCAATAATTTAGCAATTCGTTGGGGTTATTTTGACCTTTCTTGATCTGAAAATATGACAATTTATAGTGGCCTTGGCCTAACAATCGTTGATCTCACTCATTCTCAGATCAGAGACAGGAACTGTGTACACAGTATTCCAACTGGGTTCTTACATATAATTCCCAATTAATTGTAGCGGATATTTTTTCTATGCGGGTCATTATGCATTTCTGCAATTTATTGTCCGATCTGTTTCCCGAAATTTTCTTCGGGGATCGGATGATCTAATGATTAGGTTTCATTCTTCAATACAACAGAAATAGATTTCCTTAAGTAGATTTTCTTTGAAAAGTGTCCCGTTATGATTTTAAGGGGGGTTAAAATTACCGTTGAAAGAAATTACCCAAAATCATCCTAGAAAATTAAAAATCTAAAATTTCGATTTGAAATCACTTAAAGGATGACTTTATCGTTCTACAGACACAGAAATATTAAGGAATTGTACTGCAAGTTATATTTTTAAAATAATTTCGAAAATGATTCGGTAATTTTCTCGTTAATTTAAATTTAAGATTTTTTTTTTTGTATTAGTTTCGGGTTTTCCGGAATATCGGTCTGGGAAAGTACCCGATTTAAAATCTTTATTCTACGAAAGTTGTTTGGCATAAAATTCCGGATCAAATGATGTATCTAACTTTAGGGTTAAAATTAACCTTTAAACGGCAGGGGTCTCAAGTCTCTCTATAAGTTAACAGAAAATTCGTGCATTTTTTTTTATTTTAAACGGTTTTTTGATTTTCCAAAAAATTCTTTTTAATTTTTAAAAAAACATGTAACTTTTTTTGGGATTCAAAAATCGACTCTATTTGCCTAGAAAATTTAGGAATAAAAAGGAATTCCGGGAAATTTTGTTCGTGAAGGGGATGGGCGGTCTCTGAGTTTTTACAGTTTATTTTGGACATTTTTTGGACTACATGCCCTTCGGCAATTTCTTAGTCAATTTATGTTGTATTTTTTTTTCATAAAATCTACTTTTTTAAGCTTTTATTCCTTTAGGTTATGCTACGGTAAGACATTTTTTTTTTATGAAAACCTGTAAATCGGCCAATTTCATAAAAGTTAAATAAATTTCGAAAATATTCCCCAAAGTTTCAAAAATAATTCAGTAATTGTTTTAAAAAATGGGAAAGCTTAGCATGAGTCAGATAATTTTAACGGACTTAACTTAATAAATAGAACAATTTCGAAAAATTAATAAAAATCTGAAATCTAACTTGGAAGCAGGGCCGCGTTAAGTTTTATATGAGATTTGGAATTGTTGTACAGAAGTTATGAATCAAATTTAAAAATCTGTAGAGAGGCTTTAGCTTTCAATAAAATTTTTTACGTTCTGATATCTAATTTCAATCCGAATAATTAAATTTTATTCAAATCTGAAGCGGTCCTACAAAAGCTCTACAAAAGCTTTTAATACTCGTAGAAAGCGTAAACTTTGGGATGCAATTTTATTAGTATTTAAACGCAGTTCGGCGCAGTTAGGCGCAGAGCACGCCTAACTGAAATTATTTTAATAACTTTGGCAATAATCATCAAGCTTATCCAAAGCTTTTAATAAAAATATAATTTCGTTTTTTTTATTTTTCGAGCATATTTTTTTGGTAAAAATTAAAATTTTATGAAAAGACCGATATCTGGATAGAAAACAGATTTTAAAACGCAAAAAATGAGTTCTAAACTTTGAGCTTTCTTGAAGCTTACAGTGGGTTGATAATGTTTTTAACGAAAATTTCATATTTTATCTAAATTTAATGAATGGAATAAAAATTAGATTCTAAATTACATAAAATGATATTTTAATTTCAAGCTTTCAATGAGCTTTCGAAAATTTCGAGCTTTTTTCGGGGAAATTTGAAATTTTGTGCGAAAATTCCATATTTCATTTAAATTTAATGAATGGGAAAAAAATTCGATTCCAAATTATATAAAAATACATTTTAATTTTAAGTTTTCAATGAGCTTTCAAGATTTTTTGAGCTTTTTTTTCGGAAAAGTTTAAATTTGGTTACGCGATCGTTATCTGTATAGAAAATAGATTTTCAAACGTTAAAAATAAAGTTTGGAAAATAAAGCTTTCTGGGAGCTTATCAGTTTTTGCGGAGCTTTTGTACAAAAAGTTTAGTTTCTATATTTTTTTATTTTTTCTCAACTAATTTACAAACTTCCTGCGTCATTTCATTTTTTTGGATCCGAGGAAAATAACCGGGAAATCCAGATCAAATGTCGAGATTTCCGAAATTCAAATTTCTCGGTGCGAGCCTTTACGAATTTTTGATATTTCTTATATAAATTTCAACTTTTCCCAAATATTTAATTTTTGTATTTTTACCTAACTGTCAAAGCAACTTTCTGCGTTTTTACATTTTTTTTCCGGCCCAGGAAATTATCAAATTCTGCACTCCTTATGGAGATATTCAAAATCTAATTTTAACCCATATAACTAAATTTTAATTAAATCTGAAACATTTCTACAAAAGCTCCACAAATGTTCCAAAAAGCTTTAAAGCTGAAAAAAAAATTTCGGTTTGGGACATAATTTTATTCGTATTGACACATTTTCGGGCCCTAGGCCCAGGCCCAAGCATTGTTTGCAGATAGTGGTCCTCTTTTCAAAGTGGACACTTTGCAGGCATTTGTGTACGGCAAGTATATGAATGAATTTTTCTGATCACTTGAGCACGCTTAAGCTTTGTGGACATTTATTGTGGACAGTGACGGGAGCTAGCCTAGTCTAGCTAATTTAGTTTTTTTTCGACTTTTTCCGTCGTTTCCCGACTGAAAATATCAATAAATATTGAACTATCAATCCTTACTTTTACCGACCCTTCTTTTTTCTTTTTACCGACCGAAGGGTCATTCTGACCCTTTTCAGGTTACTAATTTTGACCCAACTACACTAGACTTTTACCATAATTATTGGGGTAAAACACAGTTCCTTAAACTGTAGCGTGGTCGTTAATACCACTCTAAACCCTATATTACCGAACATTAATCTAGGCAGCAGAAGAGCCATCACTAAATTACTGTATATTTTAACTAGAGTAACAGTATCAAAGCTTACTTTGCAGAAGAAAGCCATTCTCAACTTAGTTATGAGAGGATAATATTGAGTTCCCCAGCTTTTGGGGCCTTTCGATCAATTGCTTCGATCTGATCATCTCAAAATGTCTATTTTCAATTACAGATGGCGCGGTAGTGTTTACAAATTAGTTTGGCGAGAGTTGTTAGCATACTTATGCCTGTACTACACTATAAATATCATATATCGCTTCGCCTTGAACGATGATCAAAAGCGGTAATCCAACATATAAGATAAAAACACGACGAACACAAAACAGTCCAGAAAAAGGATTTATTCATCCTGTGTTCGTTGTGTTAATTTATTTATAAATTCCTGATTTCCCATATTCTAGGATATTTGAAAAGATTCGACAATACTTTGGTAAGCAAAGTGAAAGTATACCGATGTCCTTTGTCCTTGGTTTCTACGTCAGCTTAATTGTGAAGCGATGGTGGGAACAATATAAATTACTACCATGGCCGGATACGTTAGCTTTATTTATTAGCGCTGCGATTCCAGGTAATGTAAGTAATTAGAACTAAATATTCGGAACGATAATTTCGGGGTTTTAACTTTCTTTATGCTTTTAGAATGAAACGGGACGTTTAATGCGTCGAAATATTATGCGGTATTCGGTATTGGCGTACGTCATAACGCTAATGCGGATATCGTTAAGGGTGAAGAAGCGATTTCCATCCTGGCAACATTTGGTCGACGCTGGCCTAATGCTTGAAAGTGAGAAGAAAATCTTTGAGATAATGGATGGTAAGAGTCCAATGTCTAAATATTGGATGCCATTAGTCTGGGCTACGAATATCATAAATCGAGCCCGAAAACAGGAAATTATCGCATCCGATCATATTGTTCAAACATTGCTGGTTGAATTGTCGGATATACGGCGGCGGTTGGGAGCTCTTATCGGATATGATACCGTCTGTGTACCGTTAGTCTACACTCAGGTCTTTTAGTTATTTTTTAAATTCAAATTTTATTTTAATTTTAACGGTTGTTTTTAAGGTTGTTACTCTCGTTCTGTACACATATTTTGTTGCAGCTTTATTGGGTCGGCAAATGATACCTAAAGTCAGTGGAACTGAACAAAAATATGATGATCCTGATTTATATTTTCCGTTATTCACTGCTTTGCAGGTATACCTACATTATTCTTTATTTCTTAACTATGAATTTGTAACTCCATTTTCAAACTTCAAGTTCTGCTTTTACGTTGGTTGGTTAAAAGTAGCAGAAGTCCTAATAAATCCATTCGGGGAAGATGATGATGATATAGAATTGAATTGGCTTATAGACAGACATATAAAAGTATGATAAAATCTCCGCAAATCTTTCGATTCCTTACCTGCAAAGTCTCTCATTTTTTAGGCCTCTTACATGATTGTCGATGAAATGCATGAAGAACATCCAGAATTGTTAAAGGATCAATATTGGGAGGAAGTTGTACCGAAAGAGTTGCCATATACGGTAGCTTCTGAACCTTATCGTAAATCCGAACCAAAAGGTTCGGCTGAAAATTATAAAGTAAAGCAATCGGATGCCGTATACGCTAATATTATACCTGCAAAACGACAGCCGGAGGACGCGTATGCTGATTATGTATTTTAGATAATTACGTAAATTTAGATAATTTAAATAAATAAAATTCATTAATTTTTATTAGGAAAGCGTTGATACCCCAATGGTCGAACGCCGGAAAAATTGGTTCAGCCGGCAAATATCTCGAATGGGTTCGGTACGAAGTTCATCGACCGCCTACTCATCGGGTGGTTTATTTAAACGAAACCGTCACAATTCCGTCTATTCAAGTCCAGAAGCTGGTGGTTTACCGGGACCAGCTGGTAATGGTCAACAGCCGTTACAGCATCCTCCCCTACAACATAAAATGAGTCTGTACGATAAGTTTGTTAGTCGTAAATCGTTACGAAATCAACGCCAACTAATGAAACAGAGTTAGAAAAGAAATTTCTTAAGATCCTAGACTTTTTAATTGACCGTTTAATTATTCTAGATTCAAAATTAACATTGAATGGAGCTGCTTTCACAGCGGTCCCATTAAAAAATCGACCGAGGATACCGACGCCGGATGTAACGAGGGAAGGGATGGAGAAAGAGAATCGTTTTAATTTAACCCCAGTAACAACTTCATTGGTGGGTGGTGTCATTCATTCGAATGTTGCTTCTGGGGTGGCCTTAATGACCCATCAATTAGCCACAACTCCGTCCATGTATCCGGGAATGAACAGTCACGATGTTCCTATTGTTGGTACGTTACTGTTATCACCAATTAGTGAAATGGATACCGGATCGGTTCATAATACACTACAGACGAACAGCCCAACTACAGCAGCGCTTGCTAAGGCTGTGCTACCAGCATCATTACAGTCCGGTTTCAATGCAAATGGTATAATTAAAAATGAATAAAAGAAATGGGATATTATAACTTGTTTATTTTTTAGGTAATGGCAGTCCAGCATTAGCTCGAATCGTTTTTTCCACCAGCTCACCATCAACGGCAGCCAGTACCATTACAGCTGGATCAATGTTCCCAACGACTGTTACAACAACCACCCAATTATCTAATCTGCCAATATCGATGCCATATAAAGCAGCATCACCGTCTACCGATGGGATTATTAACTTTTCATCCGTTGATTTGGATGGAGGGAATAGTAGTCGAGATGACATTGATGCCTCTCGAGAAAGTACTTCAAAAAATTTCCTGCAAAGGCAGCGAAAAATTTCTGAAGGATCCGCAGTTGATTCGGGTAGTACGAAAGCGACTACTATTGAATCACCATCATCGGCTCCGTCCACACTTAAAAAACAGACGAATGAGCAGAAGACGGGAGAAGTTTACGTGTAAATTTAATTGTAGATATTTTTTTTTATTATTTTATCGGCCATAATTTGGAATTCGACTCAGCAAAATTTTTGTTTGAGAGAGCAAAGTAATCATCAATTTTATGTAGGATGAACTATTGGGTGACCAAAAATAACTTTAATACTTTCAAGTTCTATGCTTGGAAATTTTATAGAAAATATTGGCTGTGCGAGGCTTAAATTACTAATTCATTAGAGTAGATAATTTAAGGAGAAGAGTTAGGCCATATCAAGCGTGTTTTATTTTAAAATGAATTTTACAACTTTTTGCTTTCTAAATCCGTCTAAATGTATATAAGAAAAAGACGTTAGAATATAAGTTTTATTAGGTATTCACTGAAGGTATCTAATTCTATTTTTGTGATAAGGTTTTGGTAAACAATATCTGAAGAACTTTTAGTAGTAAAATTTATAATTAAATTTGTATTTTGATTTTATTAATATTTTAATTAAAAATTATGTATGGTTTTTATTTCGAACTGTAGGACTCGTAAATTAACAAGAACCAGGAGGCCTGGCCATGTTATTCTAAAATAAATCCCTCCAAACTTTGATTTTGTAGATTTTTTCTTACAGTTTCGCTAAATTTTTTTTTAAATTTTTCTAATCGACTGACGCCGAATTATTTTTTATTAATTATCGAAGAGATTTTGTTAAATAAAATATTTTGAAAAATCAACGATCGGAAACTTAATTTTTTTTTTGTCAAAAAATTCTACTCCAATATTTGATTTTATAGAATTATTCTGGCAATCTCGTGGAAAATTTGATTTACCGGGAGATTTTATTGCGTAATTGGAAAATCTAATAATGCAAAATGAAACCTAAGGGTACAGTGAGAAAACTGTAGAACAATCTTTTTTAAAGAATTAGCCACTTGACTTTATAGGGGTAAATAGGTCGATGTAAGGTGTAGAATCAATGCAAATGTTTAAATAGGAACAAAATGTTAAAGAGGCGTTCAAGCTTTTACAAGGAGTTTCCACCCGAATGTCTGTAATGGGCATTATTACTTTAATTGAAACAAACACGATTTTGGAGTCCTTTGAGGAAGAAACAGTGAGAGTTTCAGGTAAAATTGGATTTAATTTTATAGCGTAATATATTTTAATACTAATTTGTTTTTTTAGGGAGCAACTATGTCCATCAATGATCATTCCGATTACATTTGGTATAGCTTGTTTCAAGCTCATTGAAATCCCAAGGATTCAATAATGATCTAAGAAAACTAATTAGAATTCCGTTATTTCTTTAGCGACACAATTAAAATTAAATCGGAAAATGTATCTGTGGATACATAATTCCGGAAAATTGTAAAATTTTTGAAATTCAAAAAATAACGGAAAATAGAAAAATTAAAAATTTTTTATAAAAATTAAAAAAATTTTAAAATTAGAAAATTTAATGAGTTTTGGAAAATTCCATTAACTTTTTGGAAAAAATGGGTTTAAAATCGGGACATTTTTTCCATTTCGAAAATTTTTTAGAAAATTGAAAAATTTCTTGAGAATTGAAATATTTCTAGAAAGTTTAAAAATTTTTTGAAAATTCCTGAATTTTTAATTTGAGATAATTGAACATTTTCATCAAAATCCGAATGTTTAATTTTTCGATATTTTATAAATTGCTGAATTTTTCGAATTCAAAAATGAATCGGGCAAGTGCAAGTGAAAGCCCAGAGAAATTCGACAAAAATTCAAAACAGGCAGGTGAAGGTGGGAAACCCTAAGACATTTTTAAGAAAAATCGGTAGTTGTCCAGTAAAAATTAAGGAAAGACAGGAAAATATTATAAATAGTCAGAAAAATGTAAAAATGTTGGAAAAGTTAGAAAATGTTGAGAAAAATCGGTAAAAAATATTGACAAATCAGAGAAAGCTCGACAAATTTTTGCATAGAAATAGAAATTTTGTAAAAAAATACACAGAAAGTGAGTTGCTCCCCACTTGGTCAGATTTTGTTTCCATTTTTCCCAATTTGTTCCTTTCCTCTGTATATAGACAAAGAAAGAGTATAGAGTTATAAATATACTCTGACCTACTATCCTCGATTCCGAATTGTTCAGACATCCGGAGTTTCCCGATTTTTTTTCTCGGACTCTTGACGATTTTTCCGGAAAATTATAAAAACTTGTTATGACTTTTCTTACATTTTTCATTACATTTTCATTTGCTAAATCCATTTATAGGTGGGTCTCAAGCAGTGTCGTGCGGTCAACATCTCCATAAGATGCAGAATTTTGTATTTTCCAGGGCCGGAAAAAAATGTAAAAATGTAAAAACTGTTGCATTGACAGTTTGGAAAAAATACAAAAACTAAAAATATTGGAAAAGTTGAAGTTTATCTATGAGTTGATCTTAGGTATGTCTGTGCAAAGTTTCGGGCTCCTAGAAGCGGTTTTGCAAAATGACCAAAAAAACGGGCAGTATATATGATCCATGTCCATGATTCCATGTTTTGCGAAAAATCGAAAATTTCCAAAGTTGTCTTGTTATCAACTAAATTCATAGGTCTGGCCTAGATTTACTATTTCAAAATGGTTTTAGGCAGTTGGGGTAATTAATTAATGGCAATTTTGATTTGGCAAAAGTATTAAAATTCCTATGTAAATTTCCGCCGTCAATTTCTAAATTAAATATTTCGAAAACTTCGTAAACAAAAAGTAATCAACGGTATATGGATTGAATGGTACATTCTAGAATATTTGGGCCAAATTTCAGGAGCCTAGGTGCCTGACTTCCTAATAGCTTTTGCAAACCTATTCATTAATTTGGAATCGGCTACAAATAAAAATTTGTTTCTCAAA
>JANTOP010013784.1:0-31121 GCA_027564815.1 Symmerus nobilis | reverse complement strand
GATGGTCCAGAAATCCTTGAAGGAGGTGGGGTGGCAAAATTTTTTCTTTAGGATTTTCTTTCTCTGATCAAATATAGCAAATATTCAAAAAATTATATAATTCCCTCCGGTAACAACGTGGTTGGCATATCTGGGTTAAAGGCCATTTCTACTAGTCTATCTGTAGATTCATTAAATACCATTTTTGTCTCTTTGGTCATGGGTATGACATGGGTTTCAAAAGCTATTAGGAACTCCTATATTTCTGCATCTACAGTCCTGAAATATGGTACAGATACTCTTGAAGGATGTACTGTTCGATCCATATATATTTTACTACTTCTTGCTTAAGAAGTTTGTAATATATTTAATTAAGAAATTGTTGGCGGAGACTTACATGAGAATTTTGCATAATTAACATAAATGAATTATCCTAATTGCCTAAAACCATTTTTAAATATTGAATCCGAGCCAGAACTATGATTCTAATTGATAAAAAGGCAACTTTTAAAATTTTCGATTTTTGACAAAAAACATGGACTATACACTATCTTTTTTTGGGCCATTTTTCAAAAATAAACCTAGGAGCCTGAAATTTTGCACAGACATACTTAAGATAAATTAAGAATGATTGAATACAAGTTGGGGACGTTTTTCTTATGATTATTTCAAAAATAAATATATTTTGTTCTTGCACGTCGCATCTTTATGACACGGGCTTCAAGAACTTTCAGTAATTCCGCTATTTCTAAAACTAGAGCCATGAAATTTACCACAGACACTTTCGAAGGATTTACAATACGATCAAAATACATTTTAATATTTCCTTCTTCAGAAGTTTTTGAGAAATTTAATTAAGAAATTTAGTGGGAGAAATTTATATGATAGATCATTCTGATTAATTGACTTATTTGACATTAATTGATAATTGACTTATTTTTATAGAGAACCGGAGAGTTCTTAAATTCATTTAAATTCTGCGTTCAAGTTCATGTGGTAGTCACCCTATGCTTAGAATGAACCATATGAAAAATTAAACGTATAAGAATTTCCTGCAGGCATTCCCTACATCCGTTTAATATTTCTAACAATATTGGAACGAAAACATTTATATTTATAACAATGGTAAAATTTATGCGTTTTTGATTAACACTTTTACTTATCCATTGTCTTATAAAAGGTGGATGGATAATTACTTATACTTAACAAATGCTCAACATATTTTTTCTGTCCATTTATTATGTTCCTTATTGGCGGTGTCTAACAAAAATATTTTTTGTAGTTAATAATAGTCATTAATAATCAGATTAGTGTAAATTAGTGCACGTAATAGATATTGTTATCGATTGCGAATTTAAATCAATCAAATGCTTACGGCGTGACACAGTAAATGGATCCCGCTCTATATTTAGGAGTGTGTTTAAAGTCCCCAGGAGCTAAATTCTACTATGATAAAAAAGCCTAGCTTCATATCATCTTATTTCAATTCAATTTCAGGGAAGAGAACCTCGCAGCCACAAATAGAATAATTATTATTATTATAAATTAAAATATAATATTATTTTATTTATCAATTATTACAAGAGATATAAAGATGAATGGTTATGGTTACCATTCTTGTCTAGTGAACCATGATGCTTTCGGAATACTGTGATAATTATCATTATGAGAGTTTACGTCATATGCCAACGAGTTTTGTTGGGTATAGGAATAAGTTACAGGTACACGTTGCGTTGTATATGAATGAGGTCTATAGGTACTTAAGAATGATTGACTTTCAATGACACTCTTCGGTTGGGTTGGTACGGTAGATTGAATGGAATAACTAGGAGTTGATTTATATGTAGAAATAGTTGATTGAACTGTGGGTAGTTTAGATGTAACTTGGCGATGATTTAGTTGTGGATAACCGGTATACAGATCGTTACCGAATCGATTGTATGTTCCCTTTGGATGTTGTGGATTTAAATCACACACTGTTCCGGAAATTAATTCCGACAACGGTGCGGTATATATTCGGAAATTGACATCACTATAATCGAGTTCGGCAATAAGAAATACAGGCATTCGATCCGATAATACCCATACCTCTTGATTTTCATCGATCTTCACATCCGCTGGAAATACTAAACCAACATCATCACGATCAACGATCCCATGATACTTTGGGGTGTAGGGCATTGATGAATGCCAACAACCAACAGCATTTTGATCGATTAAATTGAATAACATCAAACCATCATCGCTCATAACTCGAGCTGTTGTATGCCCGTTAGCTGCACGTTCCTCTAAATAAGAGAAATCATGAAAACTATCCTCAACGCGGGATTCATCCCGTAGGATTCTCGTTGATACACTGAATTCTCGATGGCTAGCCAACGGACTGAAATACATGGTTCGGTATCCATCGGATTTTATTGGTGATAGAGCCATACCAAAGATACCCTCTTCCCCCCATTGAAAGTTCAGACCGGCTATGTTGAAATCACCACGTAGTGGATCGGGGAATAAGAAACTGTGTCCGAATCGCCATGATTTATTTTGCTCCCAAGAATACGCAATCAAACCGTATCCCAATTCATCTGAAAAGTAGGCAAATGCATCATCACAATTCTTTCCAATATCAACAGCTGTATTTGCGATGAACGTATTATCATTTGTATCTTCGGCTCGAAATTCATACCGTCTCAATCGGGTATTTGTGGTTAAATCAAATACATTCAGAGCGTATGGGCATACATTCTTTGTCGTATTACCAATACCAATCGTACCCGTATCAAGAACCCATAATCTACCACATTTATCAACCTTTATTCGGTACACGGTATTCAAACCATTCTCACAATCTCCTACCGCATTACTCTTCCAATCCGGATACGGAATTAATTCCGGTGAACCGGATAATGTGTGGTCAATATTAATGTAAGTGAGAGTAGCTGGTATTCCTAAAAAAAAATAAAATAATAAATTCAATGTACAACTTTTTCCCTCTAATAACATCCTCAACTTCCTTATAAAGGTACAGAGTGATTACGAGTAGTATTTTACTCGTTTATGACAACTTTCGCTTCATCTCAACGTTTCTATCTATTCAATTATCATTATTATGATTTTGATAAGGTTTTATGATAAACTCTCCATTTCATTTGTAGTACAACAATAAAAACTAAACGATAATTTCCGTTTTTCTTTTACATTTTATTATTTTTATTAAATTACATATATAGTGGTTTTCATTTTCAATCCGATTTTAATTCATTAATGAAATAGAAGATTATAAATTAATTAACATCTAATTATATTAAAATGATGGATATTTGTAATTAGGTATGATTTTCACTATCATTTAGCACAGATATAATATCCAAGGTTGCTAATTGGATTAATTGATTTACTATTTATTGGATTATAGGTAACATTAAAAGAGACGATAATTATTATTTAAATGAACAAAATGCTAATTTATAGACATCTTACATGATAAAATGAAAAATATGATTTACTGATTTATTCCCGGTTCTTAAAGGGTAATATATTAATGCTATTAATCTTAATTTACAGTTTTTAAATAAGAGAAAGTATAGTTCTCTTTTAAACGATCGTTAGTGAATTAGTTAAGTATTTATTATGAATAGTACAGATAGCGAAATATAATAGTAAATATATTTTAAACCGCAAAAGAAAATATATATAGAAATATGTGTGTAAAAATGATCCCAGAAATAAAAATTAATATAATTAAATTCATTTTATTTTCTTCACATAATCTTAACTTGTTAGATAACTTTTCTCTACAAAATATAACTGTTATAAAATTTACTAGTTAATTAATACTCAAATATATTTGATTGGAAAATTAATTGAGACTAATTGTGATGTCAGATCCTTATAGGGAAATGATACTATTAACAAACTAATGATTTGACTAATATGAACATTTAATTAATCAAATCTTAAACAGTACAGTACATTACACGAGAAAAATATTTAATTTATTGAATACCTTATTCGGAAATTTAAACATAAAATATCATTACCATATCATAATTAGCAAATTAACAATTTCTAGATGATAACAACGAAGTTAATTGCAGTATGCAGTTGAAATGCATTATATGAAATTAAATTAGAATACATACGATATAATCGTAATATTTGTTTGCAACAATTTAAATGAAATGAAACGTTTTACATAACTTGTTTAAAAAATAATAAATAATAATTTTCATAACTTTTTAGCAATACATTTTTAGCAACAATGTATTTTATTATTATTTACAATATATTTATTAAAAACAACTAACTATTTGACAGGCTGTTCGTAGTTTAGCCAAACTCATATTTCAAACACTTACAATGTTGTTAATTGGATACAAATCATAGACAAATCCCATGTACGGATTTATCAAAAAATTAGACATTTAATTTATCTCTATTTACGAAAATACATGAAAATCAAGAAACAGTTAGTAATTAGCTACAAAGTAAACTGCGATATCTGAAAAACTACATGTAATTTATGGAAATTAAAATTCAATTAATTAAATATAAGATACAGCTTGAAATAAACAAAATGAATTAATATTCAATATTGTACCGTAATGCACACCATAAAAACCATATCTTTAATCGTAATTACCCATTTTAAGACGACTTTATTAAAGACATGTTTTAATCCAATAAGTAATAACAATGACAAGCAGCATAATGCAGTTTACACTGCAGATATCATCATAATGCAATATTATGCAAAAAGTCGAATAATATGCAACAATTTAATTGAACTGTTTGAATTTGATGAAGCAAAATGTAGTCGTTTTTTCTGGAATTTCACATGCAACTGATTCGCAAATATGCACTATTAAATTTGCGTGTCTGGCAGATTATAATTTAATAATTTTAATATATTAATAAAGGTAATATTTTTACCACTTATAATTCCATTACAAAATCGTTGTAATTATGATGTAAAAATTAATTTAAGTGTTATTTGATTATTATAAAAAAAAAAATAAAAAGGAAAAGTATTAATTAAGTTTCTAACTATAAACTAACATTAAATTAGATTAGTATATCTATTACTTAAGAATATTAAAATGAAAGCCTTTTTATTTTATAATTAATTATTTTATTTGTATATCGATTGTATAATAAATTGTATCAATTACAATTTAGACAATTTAATTAAAACCATTTCGGTAAAAATGATATTGGTGTCAATAACTTCTATAGTAAAAAATTAAAATCAATTTCTTACATAAACTTTAATTAAATAGAATTAATTATTAAGTACGCGTGTTATATTTATGCCGATTGTGTCCCTGAATTTTATCTCTCTGATGAATATGATACTTCAGGTTATTATCTCAATTTCGGATCAACGTTTTTATTAATTAACCCTTTAATGTCTGAGTTCATTGAAAACTGACCCCAATTCTTATTTTAATATACTGGCCTTTATTTTGAGGTCTTAATAGACTGGTCGTTTCGTCAATAATTTCATATTGACAATTGGAATATTTGTGGTTGATGAGAAGAATTTAATCAAATCAATTTTCTTAAAATATACCCAAATAACATACTAAATATAGCATTAGATGCATTCAAGGGTTAACAAAACTGACGCACAAAAAAAGCATTTTAATGAACCGGTTAAATTTATTTACCTTTTAAACTATAATATTTTTGAATTAAATTTAATAACTATGTAATAATTTATATATTGTATATTGAAGTTCAATGCCGATAAAATGTGAAATTACTATCTCCCTAATTTAATTATTTAAATAAAATAAAGAAGTACACGTTGTACAATTTCTTTTTTAATTTTCTCTGTACCCATATAAGAACATTTAAGGATTTTAGAATACAAATATAAAATACCTACCATCTTTCCATCTGGGAACGGTAACGAATAATTTATTGCCCCAATGTTCTACACCAACCGGTAATGCATTCGTTGGTATATAGTCACCGGATGAAATTGCCAGATTTTTTAGGGCTTGACTGGGAAACGCAAAATCTAATTGATTCCAACTGTATCGTTCCTCCAATTTATACGTACAATTTATTAAGTTTAATAACGATAAAAGCACACAGAATGAAATCAACTTTTTAACCGCAAACATTTTCTTTAATTTAATTCTTTAATTAAATACTTTTCAGTTCTGATTGATAAAAATAAATTTCTAACTTTTAAATCTGTTGACAGCAAATGGTTAAATACGACTGGTCTTAGACGGACGATTTTTCTTAGATTATATGAAATCCCCTCTGCAATAATAAGTATAGCTGGGCATTTAATGTGCATTTATAATATATAAGTTTATTTATATTTAAACTATTTGATTTTTCTTTATGATTTTTAATATATATTAATAATTGGGTAATATTTATTATTAAAAAAATTAAAAAATATGTATTAAGTATTTGTACCGCAGAATACCCTTGCTAATCCCGCGTCAACTCGACTTTTGGATTTAGTTATATAAGAAATATTTTAAATATTTCTGGGGATCTGTAGGCCAAACATACTTAAGCTTATTATCATCAAAACAATCATTTGAGTTAGACATATATGAACATCGGTAGGGAATTTTGCGGTATCTATTTGTTTACTAAAATCTCCCATAAAAAAGTAGATCCATAAATTCATAACCCGATTCTGATAGTTTTTATTGTAAACCTGTAAGCCAGACAATTAATAAAAGAAAAATGTTAACACAACTCCAGAGATACAGTAAATTCTCAAATGACACCCAGAAGCTCACAACCATATTTATGTTATTTTTTTTTTTTTTTGTATAATTATTTATTTTTCTTCATATTTAATATAATTTTTCAATTTAATAAGACAAAAAAGAGTTCATAAAATAAATCCTTGACTTAGATTAATAAGATATAAAGAAAAAGAAAAGATACTTATATATCATAGTAGCAATGGATTGAATCGACATAAGTCTTATTATTTACAGAAAATTTCAAATAAATTCCCGGAAATATGACTGAATTAACCACGCCAATAAATATAATTATATTAAGTCAAATATCAGATTTAAGAATATGCCTAAATATGTAAAATTTTAATTTAGATGTAACGAACATAATTTTATATAATTACAGTAATTATGTTCCTTTTATTCTAATGAAACATTTAAGTAATTAACATTTTTAATAAAATAAATATAAAAATTTGGTTAAGTTGAAGTTTCCTTAACTTTGGTAAAGAATTGAATTTATTATAATGAATTAATAAATCGGTTAAAAATTAACCTTCATATACCATTTAATTATTACATTTAATTACTATCAAACCAAACAATATTGCCGACAACATGTGAGCATTTCTTAATTGTAGCCGGACATAAAAATCTCTAATTAAAATAGATTATGTTTAAAATAATATAAAAAATTAAATATTTTGATTAAACACGCGCTACAAATAATTTCGATTATTCATAAAAAATTAGAGTTTGTTATTCCGGAATATTAATGTCTCAACAAGAAAAACCATTAGCGAGAATTGAAATGCGTTCTCCGTGAAACCAATATCCAGAATATCATAATGCAAAATATACTGATAGTGGGTAATGGCTTTAAACCAATCTAACTAGTTGGATAAAATTAAGAAAAAAAAAATTTGTAAGATGTGATCGGGTAAATAAGAGAAATATAAATCATTTATGATGCTGCAAATGGGATATTCCAAATCACTACATTCTTTTGAATCATGGCAAATTTTATTCTTAAAAGTTGTTAATAAAATTGCTAATGGAAAATTAGATTTTTCCTCGAAATATCAAATTTCATGAATTGATCAGAACATTAAACATTTTCTTCCAAAAATTGCTGTTCATTTAAAGATTAATTTGATTTCTTATTATGTTAACGGTCAACCAACACATAACATGCTTGCTCTACATGAATAAAATATTATTAAAAATAAATATTTGATATTTGACATTAATATTATAATATTAAATATTTTTAATGGATAACATAATCTGTATGCTACGTGATGCAATTCTAATATAATTTTTTTCCTTTTATTATTTTTTAATAATTATTTCTATTAAATTGATATAAATAGTTATTGACTTAATTAAAATATGGATATTGAAAAACCAATAACAGAATTTCAACATGTCACCACCACATTAATTCGTACGACTTGTTAGTTATGTAGAATTATCATAAGATTTTAATTATTTCATAAAATAAAAAATACAATCTGCGCAATGAATTGCACTAAATTTAATCCGCAAATATTTTAGACAATTTTCGCTCTTAATAACTTAGTTTTTAAATATATTTTTAATATAAGCCAAAGGCGTTTAATGAAATGATATTTAAGAGGCTACACTACCAATTGGTAGATCGCGCTAGTTCGAGCTTTCTTATATATATTTTAAAAATGCAGAAGTATAGGGGAGAGTGAGGCAGACGGGTGAGAAATGTTCAAAAGATTTATGTTTTTTATTTTAACATTATGTAAGAATAATTATACTGCGTGAATAATTAATAAGATACCCAAAAGGTTCGAATAATTAAAAATGTATTTGAAATATTAAAAATCATTCCCATCTTTCCCCAATCTCCCCTATCCATACTAAGTAATTCAAAGTTGAAACGATACATTCAATAGTTATTGAAGCAACCGATCCAATAAATACGTACTTCAGAAATAAAAAGGGACCCTGTCCTTTTAACTCCCAACAATTAATGAAAAAACTAACAAAATCCAAAGTCAATCAACTGACAAGAATTTTCGTCGTCTGTTTTGAAATATGTCCTAATTAAGTGATTATTAAAAAAAAAAATAAAGGAAAAGAAGGTAAACAAAACGAGATTTTCAAGAAAAACAAATTACTGGTACGGATGATAATGTACGAGAGGCAATTGATTGAAAGATAATTGATGTAGACATTTTTGTATCGAGATTTTCCCTGATCGTGTACTTAACAGTGTTGCCACCTTCTGCTTAACTTCCAAATGATGAGAATATTTAATTAATTAACCAACCAACCAGGTGGTAAATATCCACCAATTTCCTCATATAAAAATTCTGAATAGCAGATTCCCTACCTATTGTTAACCGTTGACCGCCAATCAAACAGGAAGTGGTGGCAACCCTTGTACTCTGTTCGTATCTAGAAGAACAACCCCCCATCATTGTACTAATTAGTTCCTGTTAAGGTATAATATCTGTGTGTTAATTGGGAGCAAATGCATACAGTCACTCGCCTAAGACAAGGTTCACAATATTTAATTTCAATTTTTAATGACGGCTTAATTTTTTGATTATGAAAGTTTGCTCAAAAATGTCTATAAATACATGGTCATATAATAAAAATCGAAAGAAATATTCAGGAAGAAGGGCAGGTGTATAACATCGCGCACACACGACAACGGTGTATATCATATAACGATACACGGTTTATTACATACCTTAACATTAGGAATATACCGTATATATACCCTTGTGATATGTATATTATGCATGAATCTCATTTGATATACGGATATACCTAAAGATAGGTGCATATAGGGAGCCGGTCTTGTCGTTTCAATTTTTTATCTTTACATTTTCTTATATAAAAACCAAATTTTTTTTTTATATCATAAAATTTCTTTTTTATTTATAAATTAAAATTGTACGCAGCATATATGTGTACTCGTTGGGTATAAAACTACCTATATTAATAATTAAAAGAAAAAAAAATAAGAACGTGAGGGATCCATGACCCAGGTTGTGGTACAGATATGCAAAGTAAATACAAAAATAAAATATGTATTAAAAAAAATCCAACTAATGTGCGCACGCCAAATAAAGGAAGTGCCAAACATAGAGGAATATAATGACCATGCAGATTATGCGAAGGATTGGAAAGATGCAAACCTTAATTATTTTTTTTTTGCATACGCGTGCCGCTTTCTTAATATTTTTTAGATAAATTCCATGAATATGGGTTTTTTCACAAACATATAACTATTAGTTTTACTCGTAGGGTAAGGTCAAGAACGTTTAGTAAAAAGCAATATATACTTTCGAATCCTAACAACTATCTCACGGTATGTCTACTGGTCCTGAAGTTACCCTATTTAGTTTAATTAATATATACCGTCGGACTTAAAATGGTATCTACCATCGAAAAGGATTATTAATTATAAAACTTTATTGGTAAATTATTTAAAGAGAAGAGATGGTTGCGTGCATTGCAACAATATTATTTTCTTTTAATTGAAGGTTATGCGGATATATTTGGATCAACTATATTTTTTCCGGTAACCGTAAATTAGGCAATAGTTGTGATCATAATCAATATTAATTGGTATGCAGAAAACCCAGTATTTTATCCATAAATTTCCAATGTTCCGTAATTGCTATTAATAAAAAATTATGATTGGGTTCCAATATCTTCCATGGTTCAGATCAAATCAAATAAGCAGTTACAGACGATCATTTATATGAAAAATCAGCCTTAGCTAATAATAGATTTAGAAGTAGGTGACCTATAATTATTATGAGAAAGACTATCAAAATGTTCGATATTCAATGTTTTCATCAAGAATCTATCTATCTTATAGGTAGAAATTCTGTATTATTATTTTTATGTATGGAATAAAAATAATTAAGGATATTTACACGGATCATTTACAATTTTTGTTAGTATTTTTCCAATACCATAGATAATTTCCAACCCATAGATAATTTTAAATAAAACAGATATTGTTACTTAATTAGAGATACATCGTAACATAACATTTTAGATTTTACAATGCTTTAATATAAAAATTAACATTTCCGGTCAATTGTTAAGTGCATAACAGATTATATATGAAACCTAAGTCCAGTAGACGACAGGCTACTGTGTTCACATATCCCCATGGTATACATATGTTCATATTCGCGTCGTCGCTTTAACACGGAAATGCATTTTTTCCTCTCCATTTGGTTGTTGTTGAGATTTGTCTGACTATGGTACATGAAAAGGATATTTTCGGCACTATTTCTCTGTACCATCTGCTCCGATCCATACAGTGATCGTCTGTTTTAACTTTTTATCCTATTCAAATTTCAAATACATAATCATCGCAAAAAAAAATATATGTGATCTCACAAAGGGCCTTTACATTATTTAGGAAAGCATAATGGATTTTAATTATAGTCGTCTCACAGATCTGGTCAAAGGTAGAAAATTACATTATTCTCAAAATGTATGGAGATATATCAAATATCGCAGCATGTGCTTTCCCATTCGCGGGCTCTTTACTGTTTTCTGCAATCCCAAAATATAAAAAGGAGGAAAAAAAAATTATTAAATTCTTACAAATTGCATAATATACATTTTGTTGAATTTTCCTACCAAATCATATAGATACACCTCGGAGTCGAGTTATTAGGGGTCTAAAATCAAATCACCTCGTGAATTTCTCGTTACGTATCTCGAATAGTAAAGCGAGTTCTTGGTGTATAGTATTTTTAAAAATTAGAGTTTGGAATATCAGGTATAATATTATTGAATAATTAAAGGTCAACGGGAACAATAAAGATTGTTTGTACCCAACAAACAAACAATGAGCCTCCTAAACCCCGTAGGGAGTGAAATCTATGCTGATTGGAAACTAAATACAAATGTTTCCGAGTAGACAAAACAACAAGAAATTGTATAATACAAAAGTAAATTAAGAAAGGCATTTTCTTTTGATTGATTACAGTCTCATAGCCTGTTTTTTTCCAACAATTTATTCAGACCCAACAAATAATCTGGTTTTCTACTTAACTCTTTTTAAAATTAGTTATCTCTCTGAAAAACATGAAAAAAAAAATGTGTATTGAAATTATTATAAAAATGCCATCAAGAAAATGACGTTCAATGGCATCATGCTCGGGCATATATTTATAATACCCTTATGATACTGCCTGGATGCGCTAAAATCAAGAATTCAATATTACTTAAGTATATATGTATATCTGTATGGTCACTATCTATATCTTAACAATATTAAATTATTAAAATAATACCACAAGTGATATTTGCAGTGAATAATAATAATAAAAATGCTGCAAAAGCTAAAACTTTTCGCGGCCTGTCACCGTCATCGAAACATTTCAATGTGAAATCCGCTACCAGCATTTATTATATGCATTTAATCGTGATATAAGTGACAATGATAACGACTCATTTTTTATAGATATAAAATATATACCTTGCAGGTAATCTTCATATACGTTTCGCTTCTTTTTTTTTCTTTCATTTTCTTACCGTCGTCTCTCCTCAAAATTACATTACAACATTTAAACTTAATTATAATTTTCATTACGCACGCATAAATTTAAATAAGTGCAGTCAAACTTGCGCGTGCATATTTAAACTTTGCATCCAAAGTAATAATCATTTATAATTACATTGGGTAGGCTTACATTTTTTTTATATATTTTATTTTTTAAATAAATATTGCTCTGTAGAGAGGTTCGAAAATATTTAATTTCTTAAATTTGTTTTGTGAAAAAAGGGGAAAAAAATAAATAAAAATCAGTCGAATTTTTTTTTTAAGCCGATTTTATTTTTATATTAAAATTGCTTTTCCCTTGTTGCTCTTTTTACTTTTCTTCCAAAAAATATTCTTGAACCTGCCCAATTCAATATAATACGAAACATTTTCCCTTTAGCAACTTATTAAATTACGGGTTTCGTTATATTAAATTTTTTTTGCTTCGTACTCTCTTAAGTAATGATTTTTCTGTGTGTCACTTAAAAGTTAATTTTCCAAAAAAATTTATCTGATCATACTTTTCATTTTTTTTTATTAATATTATAACAGTGTTAAGCATACACCATCCGCAGAGCTGAATTTGGGAGATTAATCGAAGCCAACCAAGCCAACCTCATCTATCTATCTTGTATATCTTATTTGTAAATATTAAAATAAACAACTTAGTTCGGCCCTATCCATCCAAACAAAATTTAAAGTTAAACGATGATTTCTTTAACAAATTATAGTTAAGAAAATTTGCTTGGTAGGTATAAAGGTATAATGATAATGTATTGAATTAATATTAAGGAAAAAACATTGTAAAAAAAATTAATAATCCAATTAATTGAAATATCTGTTCTTATACTTTTAATTAGTAAATTTTAGTGAAAGTGGTACGGAGTAACTACACATGTACGCATATAATGCTATATACTTAGTAAAATATGTCATTAAAAATGATTCCGTGTATCCACATACAAAGTATCAAAAATATTCATTAATTTATATTTAGACAAAAAAAAAATAACTTTAAGAACCCTTGTCCTACAAATGTACGGCATAATAATAAAAAAACAAATCAACATATTTGCATATATTACCCTTGAGGAGAAACGTGCTGTATTTAATGTTCCACAAGCCAATATCGTTAAAAAAAACTAAGTTCTTGTACTGGTCATCCGTAGTTTCATTTTTGGATATGAGTTTATTTATCATCTCCTTTGAACCATCCTACTATACGATCAATTTTTAATATTTTCTAAAAGATAGACAGGGAAAAAAGCGATCAGCCTTAAGAGAACGGTTATGTCAAGAGAAAAAAACATAACGTGCCATTGGTGTTCACGTGAATTAATTAATCGAAAATATGATGGCTATATGCGGACTATCCATTGCCAATATCAATATATTTTTATATAATATAATTCACCATAAATAGGTATGATTAATTAATCATATTAACGATGATATTATAATGTAGAGAAAAGGGAGGAAAAAAAATTTTTATGTTACAATATTCATGCGGCTGTTTATTACTAGAAGTCATATAAATGTCTCTTAATTCCTCGCAAGGTGGAATAAATTCCGTAAGCGCATAAAACTGGATGTGTGTCACTGTCCATTATGTATACGATTATACGTACAGGGTGGCACATTAATATCTTCCGTATACAGGTGATGAATTACATCGTTTAGCCTATGGGCAGCGAGCAATTACAATCACACAATGTTTGTATTTAACATTTCCAACACCGTTACCGGGATTATAATTAACTATACACATTTGAAATGTTTGCACAAAATGTCCATTCATATAATAATTACCCGACATCACAAAAATCTTACTACTCTCGTTGTAGACAGGTGGAAGTTATCTTTAAATTTCAGTAATGGTCAAGAATGTCGTTTAGTCAATCAAATATAGGGACGTTGTGCCGTTGTCATACCAAAAACGTGTGGATAAATGTGATGTGCCACTCTGTATAAAATAATGAATGGGTACATGGCAGTCAATTAAATTTTTCTTTTTTTGGAAATTGAAATTAATTTATGATTTAATTATTTCTGAAAAATAAATTATACACTTTCAAAGGGATTCCTTTTAGAAAACAATTAATCCTAATTCAATTTCAACATCGAATTTTTTCCCTTGTATTTCTCTCTTTTTATATATAAATTGAAGAAGATTAAAAATTCATTATGACTTCGATAATATTAGAATTAGACACAACGCAATACTAACTAACACAACGTCAACCAAACATAATGAATTAGTTATATTAGAATTAGAATTAGAAAAAAAGGAGATAAATGTTAACATAAAAAAAAGAACTTGATAATAGTTAACAATCATTCAGAAAATGTATTTTATTATAATAAAAAGGTCAGACTTGAAATTCATTTTTTTTTTAAAATCAGGTATATTAGAAGCAAGGTTTAAATTGCAGGTGTAGATAGCATCCCAAACTTATACTTATTTTTTTTCTTGATTTTTTGAACCACTCTTAACAAGATCACGGAATAGTTAAAAAAAAAAGCAATTTTATAATCAAGAGTTCAGTCAAAAATATTTAGATATTACATTTACAGAGAATTCCCACAACGTACCAAATAGAACGAGGAACGAAAAAAAGATAAAGAAAATCTATATCAAACAGGTAAAACAATTCAAAATTGTTTATATTGTAAGTTGGTTCCATTATAAAAATTGGCATTTAAATGAAATAAATTTGAAATATTCGCGTAAACTTGATAAATCGGTAGCCTAAATATGTGGTTTTTTTTATTCCATCGGCATCGAGATATTGTGATATCTCGAGAGTCAATATATTGACTGTAAATGTTATACATGAAATATAATAAAAGAGTAGAATCAATGTCACGATTAAATAATGTATAAATGCATACGGTTGTAATGCAAGTGACAATAAGACAACTTAACACGTCCTCTTGTCTCACGTCGTCTAGATGGTATAAATTATATAAAGATATGGTGAGATGACGGAATGACTCCAAATACACAAGATATATTGGAAAACATGTTTTTTTTAACTCTTGTCATTCTGAACTTCTACTATGCGGACGAAGAAGATCGTAACAAAAGCTTAAAATTTTATTTCTTGGGAGTTTAGCATTCAAGCAAATCATTACGAATAAATAAAATAAACCAAAAATTATTAATAAAAAAAAATGATGGAAATTAAATGTTTATTCGCAAATTAGCGAATAATGAACGAAGTAATTTCTCGAAATTTTTTTAAAAATAATCCTTGAAATTTGGCAAGGGGGGGGGGGTTCCGTGGGATTTCAAAAAAAATATCTATAATTACCTTGGGCAATTTTAAACTCCAAAATATCAGTTATGATTCATTTAAGGAATAATTTAAGGGGGGACATCACTTTTTGGTAAACCGATTTTTTTTCTTTTGCGTATTAAATGTCAATTAAGGTATCAAAACAAGGGGTTAAAAGGATTTTTAAAAATTCCGCTTTTTAGAGCCAAGGCAGATGATTTTGTGCAATAGTGCACCAGCAATAAATGATAACAAACCCGATATTCTTAATACTTTAAACTCGTTTCTCTCAAAACCATGTCTTCAAATGCGGTGGATACGATTCCTCTGCCTGTAATTGATGAATCGCTTTGAAAATTTTTCCTGGTATTTCTAGATATATTCTCTTGCCCTTGACGGGAACAGATTTTTTAATTTCAAAAAATTTGTATTTATTTTAAATCCATAATGTCTAAAAATAGGTAAATTTTTTAAAAAAAAATTTTTAGTGACCCACCATTTTTTAAAAAATGTCCTTCCCGTCAAGTACGAGATAAACTAATGTACTTTTAGTTTCTTTTTGATTTTTTCAATTTCAAGAATTCGTGTCCCCGTAATCGTGTCCACCGCAAAGAACTGTTGATTTGGCAGTACCACGCATCCGACAGCATTACGACTAGCCATGTTGATTTTTTTTAATACAATAATTTTAAAATACATATAGTTATTGGTAGGCCATTAAACATAACGTAAACAGTTTTCATTACAGTAATGCAGTTCTTCTAAAAAAAAAATAGTAAACTTAGCCTTGATTTGGGCGCTCAAAAGTGATGTCCCCCCCTTAATACACAAAATGACATAGATACTTTAAGAAGTTATCTAACAATTTATATTCTTAAAATCAATGATATTTACAAATCAACCAATTTGTATGTAAATAAATGATTTATTATTTGTTAATTTTAGTATGAATTTTAATAAAATTCTTGTCCCCATTCCTCAATTAAATTTAAAAAAAATCATTCATGTCTATTTATTATGCGTACTACGCTCGATTACGTAAAATACATGCTAACGTTTAGGACAAAAGGCCAACCCCTTAAAATTAAATAAATAAATGAAAATATCATTGCTTTCCTACTGATTTATATGATCGAAATCAATAATATTTTTCAATTACGCGACGTTAAATGTTAATTTTTATTATTCGTGCATATTTCCCATTAATTTATTATTGCATATCTATTATAAATAAAATATATTATTATTCGTTACAAAATAATACTTTATAATAAATATTTTGGTATACACGGTTATAGATGAAAAATAACCAGATAAATTATTACTTGACGAAATTTCTCGTAATTGAGTCCCATCCCAATATAAAGTTACGTGAAATTCCGAATAAAAGTAATATTAGATTTATCTGTTTATTCATTCATTTGTGATCATATCCACGTATATTTTTTTTTATTTGATTTATAACAATGTATACAATCTACATGAATTAGGGAATATTCTGCAAATAATACTTGAACGTACAGATACGGTAATCAAATGAAAAAGAATAATCTTAATAAATCATTTACAAAAATCTGAGGCAGAGAACAGAAAAAAGCGAGCAAACCAAATAAACGATGGAAATCATTTTTCAATTGACGTTTTCTCCGTTCAAAAATATCTTAATCAATGGACGGATGCGTATAAATATTATATATTTTATTTAAAAACATGAAGATATTAAAGTTTTCTCTTTACTTATATTATAAAGTTATAGCATCCGTTTTTTTTTATTGATATGTTTGTAGTTTCCCGAAATTAAATAATCACAATCACTCATTTTCAACTGAATCCACCATTCACATGCTTGTAGTACATATGGGGAACATACCCACCATATATTGATTGGTGCATCAATAATTATTTAATCGCTTTGAAAAGAACACAAATGTTCTGATTAATAGGCTAATTCCCAATTGTATACTAGCGGCTATGAGTATTAGACCAAACAGAAATTATTGCTTTTAAGTTGAGGTATCTCGACTTCACCGTTCCTAAAATTAAAATAAATATTTGAAAGTTAAAAATTTATCTGCTAACAATCCGATTTAATACGTATGCGTTGTAGCGTATAACAAGCCATACATATATATGAAACAACTTAATAAAATAAAGGGTTAACGAAACCACAATATTTCATTAATAATAAGAATTGTATGCATTTTGATGACCCGAATTTATATTATGTTGTTATGCAAATCGCAAACATTTGGCTACCAGATATAATATAATTTTTAATAGGTCCTTCGGTTATTCCCTGATTACGGTTTTATGTTGCGGCTTTTGACAGGAATGTATGATTGATTAACAAAATCAAGAGGACCTCACCGATTGATATTTTAATAAGAAAAATGAATTCAAAATTTTAAAAGAAACGAAAAAAAAAGAACAAGAACAAGTTGCATCATGGCAACAAACAAATGTTAGATAAATATCCGAGACAATAGAATATCAAATAATTGTTTACACAACAATTTACATATTAGTTGACAGGATTCATTCCATATAGTTACCATCTATTTCCATTTAAATCAATTAATTTAAATTAATCAAATTCATAGAAGCGTATATACAAGAAGCGCCATATATACTTTTCCGTTTGTATCCAAGCGCTCCAGGTGCCCGTCTCATTGTATGCAATCGGATAACAATGCACCAATTGTTTAATGGGATGAAGGGAAAAAAACTGTTATCTGAGATCTGGGGGATAACAAAATAAAAATATAAAGATAAAGGTGTCAAGATTAGATATTAAAAACACACAAAACAATTCAATAAAAATTTCTGTAATTTGTTATCTTAAGACGAAGACGGTTATTTTCTTAAAAGGACATGTCGTGTGAAACGATGGCATACAAGACAATATAACAAAAGGATATTTGTTTTTATTAAGAATTATAGGATCTCGTTGTCACCCTTTTATACAATTTATCATTTTTACAGTAAACAAAATATTAAGCGGGTAGAACGTAGGATAATAAAGTTTAGCAGAGTATGCTGAGATTCCTCTTGTAAATTCAACTGAAATAATTCGATTGTCAAGTTTATTCATTTTTTATCTATCAAATGAGTGTTCCGCCAAATAGGAAACTGAAAAGTATTCTAAAAAGTCCGGATCGTAAACGAAGTAAGGAATCATTGATTCAGCGATTAATGAGATTATTATGTTGCTATCGACGACGAATTCGGTTTAGTAAACGGCTTTCATATGATAAATATAAACCGAGAATGATAAAACGGACGCGAATAGATATGGTCTCCGATCAGATTGATTATCAAACAGATGGGATTAATTTGGAACAGGACCGGGCAGGAACATCATCCAATATTCCTTCAACCACCGGTGTTAATCCGTACGATTTACGTGAACGACTTAATTCCCTTTTATCAAAACGATTATCAAACGATAATTCATCGACGTGCAATACCTTTTCAAACTCCAATTCAACAGACAGTATTTTTGAAAGTAAACGTAAAGTTGAGAATGATGGGGAAAGATCAGCAATACAGCAAGCAAAACGGGAACAACATATAATTAAAGAGTTAGAAGATGAAGAAATATGATCAAGGAGTGTACAGGGAACAGAAAATTTATATAATTAAGTATTATGAATTAAGAAATGATATGGACTTATCTTTTTAAATATGATTTTTGTCAATAACACCACCCAAAAAAACCTCCATAATCAAATAAGTGTTTCTTTTTTATTTTAAATTTAATTTTAATTATATTGTTAAATTCCTTGAAAGCTGTCTTATTGCGGATCAGTTTTATTGGGTATATCCATTTATTAACCTTTTAATAATCCCGTATTTTATACATGGCAGATGAAAAACACCCGCTGTTTTAATGACTGAGGAAATTAAATGAGCGATGCAGTTATTATTTTGTAATTAATATTAATAAAAGAGAGGAAAAGAATGGAAATGATTTTCATTCTTAACTGCAAATATATTTTAATGCAGTTAAAGTATTAACGTTATAATTAAGAATTTAGCATTTTACATTGTGGGTCACCATTTTCTGTTCCACTCGCTTCGGGGAGGGAATTTAAATAGGCCAATAGATCAAGGGTCGGCTATTTCATTTCCCTATTCTACTCCTTTATTTCCCAATTTATAGAACCATTTCGTAATGTAAACAAATTAATGGCTTGTAACGCACGTTCCCTTTATAAATTCTCAACGCAATTTTTGAATAAATTGTGTGTAAATGAAAACTACACCATGTAAGTTATGTATGGGTAAATAGTTATTGATAAATTTAAAGTTTAAGTTTAATATTAAACCTACATATATACGTAATAATTACAAATACGCGTGGCAGGTGCGCGACAATTTCATCTTTAATTTCTTACTCTTTTACCTTCTTATTTCTTAATTCACCTTTATACATGTTTTAAAAATGTTAAATGTATTTTAATTATGTACTTTGTTAAACAACAATTTTTAAAACTCATTAAAATTGAATATTAAGTATAGAAGGTAACTCTACTTTCGTTTTTTTTCTTTTTTATTTTGTTTCTCGTATTTCTCTACCGCATTAGGCGGGATTAGTGAGAAGAAGTGTCTGTCTAGTCGAGAGCCCGCATCTAATATTGTTCGGTTGGGTAGAATAAAATTGCCATCATTGTTATTGGTAATTCTATTCTCGACTTTTAATTTGAATTGATTCATAATACGCTGAAATGATATTACATATATTTCTTTTTTATTATTAAATGATAAATATAATATAACAAATATACGAGGCAATGTGAACGTAATGTTTATAGGCTCGTGGCTAAATGAACCAATCGTCGACCGTAGATTTTGGTGGCACCTGCCTATATATCGCAACCTGTGTGTTTTAAGCACACGTGTGTTTTTAATTTTTATCTAAACTATATATCAAAATTAAAATTGGATATTTTTTTTTTTTGGTATTTAAAACCATATATCAGAAAAAAGAAGGACTTTTGGATAAAATTGGTGTATGTTATAGAGTTGGTAAATTTTCAAGTAACACTAAAAGAAATATATGCGTAGCTTTCTAAATGAAATACCATTTTATTAAAGAAGACGATTTCATCCCTGTTCAAACAAAGGGCTTCAAATTAAATTAGAGTGCGATTTAACACCCCCTTGAAGATATATCTATCCAAATCCAATAAATAAAGCTGAAGGAAAGGACAATAAAAGTTAGGTTAATAGGTTCTGGTTACGTAGCAGATTTTTATTTCAGCAGGCATATTTACCGCAAATCAATGGCTTCAAATAGTGGGATATTACACCCAAAATATGATTAATTCCTTGCGTGTATAAAAATATAAGAAATTGGCATCTGCATTTCTCACCCTTTCCCGTGTGGTTTAATAATGAGAATCCTAAAATCATCAAAAAAAAAAAATGGGCAGGTAAATGTGCAAAACTAAATTTTATGATGGATATTTCACCTTTCTATAGATTTTATGAAAAAGAAAAAATAAATAAAATATACAATTATAACAATAGCCAATATGATTTTGCAAAAAGGATACATTTGGCCGAGTGTTCCATATTATGGGAAAATCGTTTCGAGAACCGCCAACATGAATAACAATACAAGAAACCCTTCTACTCTCTTCAACATTATCGCCAATAAAGAAAAAAAACAGCAGGTTTAAATTTTTATTATCTTCGAAAAACGAAATTAATGGAAATTTGCACACCTTTTGGGTACGAAATGCCCAGGTCGAAAAAATCCCACACAATTAAATGGGTGGAAAAGAAAAGGGTAAAGTGATAATTCAATTTTTACTTGATTCAATATTCAATTCAAATCGATATTTTATTATATCGAACAATAAATTTATTAAATAGTTTCGAATAATAATTTTATATTTATTCGAATGTCTTCCGTTCCCGTAAGGTAACAATAATAAGACCAAAGAACATACAACTTGACAAACAATAAAATAAAACCCATTGCATTGGCTATTTGGTGGAAGAGAGGAAACATTAATAAATTTATTGCTTCAATCTCTTCAAAATGATGACATTTTTATTGGTACTTGAAAAATAAATTTTCCCGTCATAATTTTTTTTTTTTTTTGGTTTACTTTCAATGCTTCAGACCGTACATGACACATATCATCCTGAACCAACAATAATAAGAAAAAATAGGATCCCCATTTCATTCGAATATATTTAACTAATGCTTGACAGAATGGTTTTTGTTCGTAACTTTCATAAATCATTTGATTTTTATCACTACACCGTCATCTCGTCCTTTATTCCTTGCAGACACATACGGTTTCAACCGTACAACCATCACCTTATTATGTTTTGTGGCAAAACTTTTACATCACCTTCCTTCCTTTATAGTTTCTGGTCCACAGTTTAATTTTGGAATCATCTTTATTATATTTTCTTTTGTTAATTAATTACATACCGCTAAGAAATCATATAATTTTTTAACACCAATTTTAATCATGTCTGTTATTAATAGCCAAGAAAAGATGACCCAGTTTTTCAAGTTCAGTTATTAAAAATATTTTACAGAAATCGTACGGACAGGATACCCAATAATTCTTAAAAACAATTCTTATGACTATGCGACAACAAGGATTTATGAGCCACCCTGTATATTATTAGGAGGCGACGGTCAAAACAATTTCGAATATAAAATAAATGGTTCAACATTAAATGCCTAGGTACGTGCGCGTATATGTAATTACATGTTGATATGTTACGGGATACATCGATATTACGATTAAGGAAAATGATTGGATTTTGTATATTGGATTTTGGGATATGAAAATCTCCAATCTCAATTTTATTTGAATCGATTGATTAATTGCATGGATTATTCAACGGCAACGGTAAAATAAATCATACGAAAGTATAATAATTAATAATGAATTATTGACTTTAATTATAATATTTTCCAATAAAAAAGATTTAATTATAAATAATTTGCAATTCAAGACATCGTTCCGTGTCTTTCGATCTATGCGGGCAGACTATTAATTAGCGATATCTTTCTAGAATGCATAATAAAGTGGTAGATTTTAGCATCAGAGATATACCAAATCCAGGTGTTTGAGTCAAGAAGTCAGACCCGCATAATTTCAGAGTTTATTTTTACACATCCAACAATTTTTTTTTCTGTTTTTTTGTCTCTGAACTAATATACAAATTGAAAGGAAAAACCTGAGTGACTTCGGTAAATGATAAGCGGAAAATAAATAATAATAAAAGTTAATTGGACCATTTTTCCGACAACACAAAATGTTATTTATTGAAGAACTGGGTCTCGACGCATCATTTTGATACGAATTGATTGAGGACTGTCAATTTTTCTATGCACAATCCATCCACCAGGCCGGATAATCGAACAAGAAAACAAACGATTATTATTTAGCCAATAAATCAAATATTGGCAATAGGATCATGTTTCCTAATTTATTTTTTGCCACGTAAAATTCGAATTTTTGATTTATACGAAATGTAAGGAAAAAAAAATATATAATCGACGTCCAATTAAATGGATATTCCCACAAAGAGAGATGTTACTGCATTTACTCGGGATTATATTCAAGATCAAACTAAAATTCAGAGAATTCTTTTAAATATTCTATACTTTTGTGGTTACGACATTATAACTACGAAATTCGTCATTTATTTGATTAGCTGGTAGTCATATAAAACCAATCAAAAGATAATTTTTCCCTTGTTTATGAATCGTGTATATTCGTAGGTATATGCAAAGTCGTTTACCGGACGATTAAATATAAACTTGCATGTTTATAAAGAAACATTGTAAGAACACGGTGGAGTATATACAATGCCGAACAATGAGAAAATTACGGCTCCTCCTAAAACTAACTAACTATCTGTTATCTAAATCTACCTATACACAACATACTTTTATAAGACTGGAAATTGGATACTTCTTCTAGCTCGTTCCTGTGGACTACTTCCATTTCATATTATATTTTTTTTAATGATAATCGTTTTGAATTGCAACAATAAGTGTCGGTGAAAATTGAGAGCAATATAAAAAATAAACCTAAAACTTGGTAAATATGTAATTACGTACTTCCTTTAATATATTATAAAAGTGTGATAATACCTCCACAACACAATATTTATTGTATAATTTTCAGAGAGAAAAATTATTACATAAAATTGCATAAAAATCAATAAGAAATTATTTTCATGTATTACATTTTCGGGGCCGTAAAAATAAATATAATGCTGAGAAAATTCTAAGTGATCAAGTGTAACAATCTTTAAGATGAACAAAATGCATTGTCTGTTTTATCTAATGGATATTGCACACGAATAGTAATTTCTTTCATTACTATTATTACAACCATGTTCAGAATAAAGGAATGGTGCCCATAATCTACCACAACCATTTGTGGGATATATGATTTAGAATCTTTATTTTTACCATTTCAAACTTAACATTTACCTATCTAATATTATTTTTCTTTTCATTTATTATATTGTTAAGCGTAAATGAATTTATCAGTGGTGAGTAGCACTCAATTTTAGTAGCTCAGCAAAATTACAATTACAGAACTGCCTCAACTAATTTCTTTAAATGGTTTCCACGCATGGTATTCACAGACAATATTATCTGCATTAAACTGTAACTGAACATACATGTGTAATATAAATACAGATGTACATCTGTCCTTACATTGTGCTAACTAATTTTTAAGAACTTCCACAAAAAAAAATAAACTTAGGGCATCTACCTTAAAATAAACTTCCAAAATCTATAGCTGCCCGTTTCTTTGAGCCAATATCGTTCAATTAATACCTACTGCCTCAACATGTTCTCGGCATGTGTCCCAGATATTGGGGGATTTGTCTAAATTTTCCCAAGATCTTGTAAACTTTATCTTATACTTTTCTACCTCATCAGCTTTGCCCCAGGTTTTCTGGACTTGACTGAAGACTATAGAAGCACAAAAGCCATTTTATTTTAGCCAGGTTTTACAAAGGCATTGACAGATAGTTGTCTGAGCGTGTAAGACTGAATAGGTGATCGTAATTAAAATTTCAATATGTTGAGATCTAAAAAATAATTCCCCTAAGGCGGTATTCTAGTTCTTTCACCCTTTCTCAATTTGATGAATTTTATGGACAAGTTTGTTCCACAATTTCTTCGTTTGACCTTTTGGTTTATTTTCACGTAACCAGATTTTCCGGTTTCTAAAGAAAATTTCCCGGAAATTTAAGTTGTCTACAAGATAGTCAGAAAAATTGTATAAAATCGTATGTTTTTAATACGAAAAACAATTTTTGAAAAAAATTTCTTTATAAAAACTAGTCGTAAATAACTTCGTAAGATTAGAAAATTATTGAAAAAACATTTTCCTTAAAAATTCTTACGAAAATCTTGATCAAAAATCGATGAATTTTATTGAATTTTGTACAAGTCGAATTTTAAGGGGATTTTAAACATATAAGTTGTTAGGTGACCCCCTAATCTTAAGGTAGTGATAAATCACGTAAGTCATCCCCTATTTGAATTCACATTGAAAATTCGTAATGTTAAATTATCCGGAAATTTTAACAATTTCCCTGAAAACAACCAATTTTGTTGCCGTTTCGTTTTTATATTAACCCCCCCTAAAATCAGGGGTTGGTTTTTTTAAAATAGTTTCTTCCACAATTTCCTCACTGATTTCTTAAATTTAATATCCCATCATCACATTTTCCGATCCCTCAATAAAATTCTAAGAAATTCGGAATTTCGGATAGCAACCAAGTCGAGGTACCAAAATTCAATGAAACTAATAAAGATGCTAACATTTTGTTAGGGTCATAAAATAAAACACCTCATGAAGATATTGACTGCACGCCTCTGGTCCAAAGGTAGGCACTCCTTTAATGATATTTCCAAGCCGACATTAGAGTTGATAAAACCGATTTAACCAATAAAAATTCTTTTTTCCAAGATCCCAATACTCCTTTAATTCAATTCGGCATTTTAAGTTAACGAAAATTCTGTTCATCGAATTTATTAAGTGTTAAATAGTTTCGAAATGAAATAAAAATTAAACCGCCTACAATGTAAACATGATTATCGTTTAAATTTGTTCATTAATACATATTTCATTTGAATAGAAGCGAGTTTATCATTTGTAAATGATATGCATGATTTTTATTTCTATAATTGTGTGTTGTTGATATTTGATATCAAACAATATAAACATGATACGCACTATACGTCTTTTATTAGGACTATTTGTAATCAAATTCTAACATATCCTGTCTGATTCGTCTGTCTACCATTAATTCCCCATCATAAAAATAGCTTCGTATTAATTGGAGTTGGATTGATTTCGAGATATAGATAAGTGATCAATCAAAATACCATTTAATGTATATATTTTTAGATTCTTTCATTTAATTAATTTTCATTTAATAAATACATGTCCTTACACCGAGGCTAATATATAAAATAAATCTATGGCTCTGATGCCTGGAATTTTATTTTTAAATATACGTAACATCAATTCTTGTTTTTCGAATTAGGATAGTAATGTCCGGGGGACTTTGATATAATAATACTCCTAATTACTATCGGTGAGAATGATTTTTATATTTTTTTTCCCCGAATCTCGGGTCCCCATTCTTTTTATTGATATTATCCGTATACTTTTAATCTACTTTATATCGTATAATTATTATCGAAAATGATTCCAATATCACCTTTTATCCTACCCCTAACCTGAATTATATGAGGGAAAAAAATCGTCCAGCTTATAAATTATAATTTATTTTATCGCTTTTCTAGATGGGAAATTAATACTTTATTTTTAGGTTTTTTTTTGGGACGTCGAAAACGATATTTAATATTTTTAATGTTAAATTCCAAATTATTATAATATGAAGAGAAAATGGGACAAAAGAATACGTTACAATAAATCAGACGAATTCGAGGAAAATATGCGGCAACATTTGAAGGATATATAGAATCGAAGATAACTATTACCAACTATTACCATACATAATAATGATTTTCAATTGAATCAATAATAATTGTAGATTATTGAACTATTTAATAGTCCCAAGTGGTTACAAACAATAAAAAAAAAAACCATGACAAATCCATAGAATTATCTATTTCTAAAATTGCATATTATTATATAGAACGAGAAATTTCGTCAATCATTTTAATTATCTGTGCCTCTATAGAATATAAAAAAAGGAAAGAAAAATTACAATAAAAAAAAACGTAATATACACTTTCAAGTCATTATGAATGCAATTCATAATAAGAAACCGCCGTCTAAATCTTACATTCTTACACACAGCTGTGAATACAAAATCATTAAACCAATATATTCATACGTGGTAGAGAAAAAATATGGAAAAAATACACAATCGGAGCAAAATGCATCCTCTTACAAGTTATTTTTAAAGAAGCAAGAATGCATATGGCAAGGTTATACTTCTTTATCATGGGTAAAAGCGGTTGTAATACGACCGTATGCACATATTTACGCATATGTATAACACTACGTCCTATTTGATCCACGTAGGTACGAATATATACATAAACGCACATACTAAAATCGATCGTAACCGATGTGCCTTCCTTGTTACTCACGCTGTACCATAATGTAGGCATGCGACTCACGTCGTTGGCACGCGTTTCAGCCGGTCACACGTTCCCCGACTACGGAATCGTTCCACTTCGGTTGGATCTCGGAGACAAAACGCGAGTACAAGTGTACACATATACATATGTACAATACAAATATATTTGATCAATATAAAGAAACATTTATGTTTCAATGCATGCCCATTTATAAAAATATATTCAACGATCTGCTTCTCACATTTATATTTCGAATAAATAGCCAGCCAAAACCAAGCCGATATGAAAAGAAAAATTATCAAATTGGAACAGGCCGATTAAACGATTGTCCCAGTGAAGATCTACTAGAATATTAGTAACTATCAAATTCAATAAATTGTGTATTCTTCACAAGAAACGTTCATGATAAGTCCTTAATTGTGAACGATAAGTTGTAGGTGAGAATATTAATCGGTACACTGGGATCTTACTTAATTTAAACTTGATAAACGTGATCAGGTATACCTATATATACCCACCAATCGTATACTCTCTCATCGGTTTTAGAACGATACCAAGTTCTCGAAACATTTTAATGAATATTCTACCTGTATGCAATTTTACCTGTAAATTTAACATACACGGGCTTTATATCGGCGCCATACAAAATAATCCTCAATCATATCACATCGAATCTCGCGTTACTTGTACGAGAACCATACAAAAATAATGTTCAATAGTATTGTGCGTAAAGCATAGAATTATGAACTTGTAAGGTGGGGGGTGTGTGAAAATCACCTACACAATTGCAGTCGGACTGTATAGAAAACATAAATTATACTTGTTTATTGAGCATAAAAGTAAATTTGTGCTTGAACTGAAATCCAGTGCGCCCTGAAAAAGCAGGTAGTCCGGCTTAAGCAAGGTACAAAATACAAGGGATAAAGTTTTAGGGATTCATTTAGTGAGAAACTTTTGTGGAGTGCACAGTGAAAAGGATTTTTTTTTTCAAGAGAAAAAAAATTGAAGATCGAAGGAATTTATTATTTTTTTTATAGTTTTTCTTATTTTTTACTTAAAAAACAATTTTTTTCGGTCTCAATATAAAGTTGTTAAAATTTGTCTTATTTTCTTGTATCGTACGGTTCCAAATGATGGATTTTCTTTTCTGAAATCTAATATATTTTAGTCTGTAATGGAAATCTGATCTTAACGGATGTGGAAGACAAGAAAAAAAAATTAACTAAAGAAAATAAAAACTTTAATATTAGTGAAAAGCAATAGAAAGGAAATGCATCAGTTTTGTGAGAAATAATATCGAAAAGACTGTTTTGAAATATTAATATTGGTTTAAATTAAATGGCAAAGGTTGTTCTACGAAACATGACCTTAACACAAAATATTCATCACCATCACTTGATACCTAGTAATAATCCATCAAATTCCCAATCGAATAGTCAATCATCAGTTATAATGCATCATCAACCGGGAAAAAGACTGATAGCACCAGCCGTTGATATGAATCAACGATCAACTTCCGTTCATTTAGATTTAAGTCGAACATTGTTGAAAAAGACAACGACCACAACGAGCGGTACATCGAAATTACCGTATGGAACCCATCATATTGGTAGTTATCCCACCCAACCGGCATCGGTGCAGAGAAGAAATGCCAGAGAACGTAATCGGGTCAAGCAAGTGAACAATGGATTTGCTAATCTAAGACAACACATCCCACCGGATGTAATAACAGCTCTAACGAATGGTGGACGAGGTGCTAGCAAGAAATTAAGTAAAGTAGATACGTTACGATTAGCCGTTGAATATATTCGTCGGTTACAAGATCTATTAGACGGCACCAATATGACCGATTCGAAAAGTAAATTAATGAATAAAAATTGCCAAAGTCCAACTAACTCTTATTATACACAAAATCGTACGACGGCTTTATTAACACCGACCACATGTTCCGAATCATCCGTATCACCAACACCGTCCTTCACATCAGACACATCGGTCGGATGTAACAGTGCCAGCGGAACATACGTTCCCGTTTCAACCACATCAAATAATCACCAATCATTTATGAAGTATGAAGTGTACGATACGTACAATCCGGAAGATGAAGAGCTTCTAGACTGTATTACTTGGTGGCAACAACAATAACTAATAAGAAAAAGAAAAATAGTTAAACTAAGGTAAGGGGACGTTAAAGTGAATTCAGCTAATTTTCACAGGATTGGTAGTCATAATAGTTACCTCTCAAATAAATTGAATGCGAAATTTTAAATAAAAAAAATTTGGATTCTATTTTATTCAAATAGTGAATAGTTGAATTTCAATAGATTTATTTTTCTTTTCAATTTAATTCAATAGCCAAAAATCCTTAAGCAACATATAGGCAGGCACACTTGTATTATTCCTTCCCGAAAAAAAAAATCTTTTTGACTATTTTTCTATTATGCAACTTGTCCTACGAATTTTTATGTTGAGGGTAATATGATTTCTATAACCTACACCAACATAAATAACAATCTTTTATCTTTTTATCCCAAAAATAAAAAAAAACGTATAGAAATTACTGAAGATAGGGAATCGTGATTTCTTAAAAAATCAGACTAAATATCCCTGGTGCATATACCTGATAAATATTCACTGCACAAATATACTCATTATATTTATCCGTATATTCTTCACCAAAAAAAAGATTGGTTTTTTAAATGCTAAACATTTAAAAGAAGGAATTTGTTGTTGTTAAGAATTTTTTAAAATATAAATCGAAAATAAAATCGATAGAATACACCAATAAAGATTTTTTAGTATAATGTTTAATTTATACACTGTCCGAAAAATAAGTACAGTATGTCGTAAAAGTATCCTGACTGTACCAAATAATTGGTCAAAATGGAGGAATTTAAGGATAATTTTAGGAAAGGTTAATTAAGAGATTTTCTCTTCATACATTTAATACTAGCAGTCCGGAAACTTTCTAGGTATACTGTATCATACACGTTTAATATGTAAATCAATGTATTGTATAAATAGTAGCTTAAAACAGTGGCTTAAATAATGAAATTAAATAATTAAATAATCTCTTCTGATTTTATTCTTCTCTTTTACAGTCATTTCAATCTGTTTAATGGATGGATTAATCCAAATCATTACAAATTTCGTTGAATATTTTATACTCAAGAAAAGACATAAAATAATCATCTCTCATGGTCAACGGAATCAATCTGCATCGGACAGCTATACCGACCGATGTTAAATCAATTGATGTTCAATAATAGTACCTACATAAATTACAGGTAACCGTTGTTATAACATTGAAGTACAATATTATAGAAAGCGATAATTACAATTTTATTACAATGGGGTTACCTGTCTCTCTATAAGTGTAAATAATTGAAGAGCTATTCAAGACGGAAATTAAGAATGGTTAACAATTCGATACTTTTGAAGAAGATTATATTAAAAAAAAATTAAAACAAATATTGTTATTCTAGTCATTATTACCTATTATTATATAATATTTTTTATTAGACAAAAATAAATAAAAATTAAAAAAAAAACGTAATACCTCTGATTTATTAGAATTTTTGGACAAAATAAAATCAACAAACCATAGCATGATTTGTTCAATATTTCTTTCTTATTACATAAAGAAAAATAAAACCAATTAAAAACCATATCAAAAAATATAATTTATTCAGAATGTAAGAGGGATAAATAAAAATGAAGAAAATTCAAAAGTGCCTTTGACCACACAAAATTTACTACACATGAAAATTCCTTAAAACAATTGCCTTCAATTAAAAATTATTATATTTTATTATCATTCATTCCTTTTATTAAGACAGAGCTGTGTAAATATTCATAAATATATATATTTTGTAAATATTAAAAAAAAAAACCAATTAAATTTATATGTATTTTTGAAAAATCAAAAGACTTGATTAGAAATTATTATTCATATCAATAAATTG
>JANTOP010013773.1:0-14562 GCA_027564815.1 Symmerus nobilis | reverse complement strand
TGCAACAGTAGTGGGCTATAGTAATGCTTAACTGGTGCATCTCTCTAGCTGCAAATGCATAAGTGGGCGATGACCTTAACAGCAAGCCGGCAGTCATTAACAAGTCTAGACCCCACTGTATTTGAGGCTATGGCCTAGATTGCCGCTTGATATCTACGTAGTGTGATCTTGCCGTCAGGAAGTTCTTTACTTTTCAGCAGCTCTGCCGCTTTCATTCTAGCAAGGATTTCCGGTTGGAAAATTCTGCAGCCATCCAGTGTCTATCGGACTCTTGGATCTGCAGCGTTTCCGCGTAAACCCCCGCTCCCACACCCTCATTCGTTCTAGATCCATCAGTGAAGATAGAAATTCCATTACCTCCCACAGTAGAGTAGGAGTCCCCGATTTCCTATCTGGTATATTAATGGACGTATTGAGTATCAAAATCGTAACAATTTGTGATACAGTCGGGCTCCCTCGAATTAGCAGAATATTCTCCCATGGCCAAGATTCGTGTCGTTCGTGTCTTTCCACTGCTTATGCAGCTGAAAAATGAATGGAATTATTCCACGATGGGCCAAGCTATTTACGTTCATTTTTTGGAACATCAACATTATTGACGGTCGCTATTTGAAAGGATAAAATAAGTACACGAGTTAACGGATAAATCTTTATTCCACCAATCGCTGCAATAATACTTTGTGAATTTCGTTTCTTAAACTTTGGCGGATATTTAATTGTAAAAGATATACTGGCGAGTGTAGCATTAACTGCCCTGTAATCAATTCGGACAGTTGGGCTAGAATATCGTAGTCGTCTTGATTTCAACCTTCCTCATTCGTAAATCATATGTTCGACTATTTCCTATTCATCTCTATAGATTCTACAGACGGAACCTCCCTAATAGGGCATCTACAACTCTTCAGCAAAATATTCGAGCATTTCATGATTATTAAATCTGTAATATCTTGTGGTAACGATTCTCTACTTGGACTAAGCAAGTGGCCCTCACGTTTGCGTTGAAGGATCATAATCTTCAGAAAACGCGATCTATAACCAAAGCAGAGATTGGCCAAACACAATAATTAACGGTTTGCGCAACGTAACTGGTTTTTCATAGATCACGATATTTGAGCGGTATTAGAATGATAACAATTTCTGGCCGGTCTTCTGGCAGGGTTTCTGATGAGTTGTAGTTTCTATCGTATACCGAATATAGTTCCGACCGGTTATGCCTTGTGATCAGTATGTTTTTGACAGATCACTGTTGTTGAACTTCACAATATTTATCTGTTGACGATTTCTACCCGTAACAATTTTTTGCGCAACTAGAGTCCTGGAAACACCTCCTGATCAAACTCAAGAAAGGTGGTTCCTCGAAAGATTTCTGGCATATACGGGTAACGATTTTATACCGGTAACATTTTTTACGGGTAACGATTTAAAACCGGTAACAATTTTTAACCGGTAAGAATATCTTGCTGGTAAGGTATACTTACCGGTAACATGTTCTAAGGGTATTGATTTCTAACCGGTAACGCTTTTTTACCAGTAGGTAATGATTTTTTACTGGTAACGATTTTTTACCGGTAACGATTTTTCACCGGTTACTATTTTTTACCGGCAAAGATTTTTTTCCGGTAACCATTTTGTACCTGCAACGATTTCGTACTAGACACGCTTTTTGGCCAGATTTCCACAACTAACTAGTGAGTTAACTAGTCTCGGTTTTGGACGATTAATAAATCGGTGGACAATTTATAGGTCAAGATTTATTGCCAATGGAAGTTCTTTTTATTACTGACTTATTTTACCTGTAACGTTTTTTGACCGATCTAATTTTACCGGTTAAATATAACTATCGGTCGCATCGTTAACTATTACTAATATTATCGGTATTACATCGTTGAGAAGTTTTCACCTTTCTCGGTGATCGGTTATGGGTTTTGACCGGTGAATGAATCGGCAGTAGTGTGCGACTCGATGGTGTCGGTGGATGGTTTTCGAAACGGATACAATCAATTTTAAATTTAACCAGCCTACTTCGATGATAGTTTCAGCAGAACACTAACAACCCAACGCAGGCTAAATTGAAATCACCTATTGTCAATCAGAATTGATCGATAACGTGGTGAAATATTGATAGACGACCTCTAAAAGGAAAGAACAAAACATTTTAAGCATCACTGTACGAATGAAACAGTAGACAAAACAAAAATTTATTCAAAAATTCAACAACTCGGGCTCGGAGTAGTACACCTTGACCTATAAAAATAAAGTAAATCCTTTGTTCTGTTTTAATCCGTAGTCCGTACAATTATCGTTTCCTTAGTTTAGAGTTTAGATTCATTAAAGAATTTTAATTTGTATCCAGATTTGGAGAAAATTAAATACAAGTATAGAAAAAACCGGTATTTTGTTTTGTCGTCATTCTGTTTGGCCTTTGATGACAACTGAAAAACAAACAGTGGAAAGAAAAAATCTGTGTTGAAAAATCACGGGTGGATTCCGTGGATTTTCGTATTAATATTAATTCTTCTTGTTCTGCTTGTCTAAAAATTTATAATTTCAATTTATCGGCGAATTAATATTATTTTTTTAAGCAAATATAAACTGTGGTGAACAGATAGAGAGAAGTGTGTGGGCGCGGGATGATTACGTGAGCATTAAAATTAAACAAAAATCGACAATCAAAAAAATAAGAATAAATCGGGGAAAATTGTTACATTTTTTTTTTGTTCTGTTTTGTTCTTTTTTTCTTTGGGATAAAAATATAAATTTGTTATTTTTAGGATTTCGTTCTTCAATCAGATGATAGAATATTTGAAGCAAATGATTTAAGACTAATTTGAGAAAAATGCAGTTCTTTCGTATCGAGGTATTTCAACCGAGACAAGACGAGACATGACCGATCTCCCTTTTTTTGTCTATCTATGGGATATGGAAATTTCCTTTCTAAAAATCGATAACCCCGAAATTGAACTTACCGAACATTTGATGAAAATTAATTTTGATATAAAATTCCGTTCGTTTCTGATTTTTCTTATAAAATCTTTTTTTAAAAAAATCTTTAAATAGTCAAATACAAAAGATGTAGTAGAAATTTCGATTTACTTCACAAATTTATCAACACAAAAATCTGATTTACGATTTTGCCCCGATTCTTTCAAAACCCACCTGTAATCTCGTCGAACAATTTTTCTCGTTTGGCAATCAAAACGGTATAATTATAAAAAACATTTCAAAATCTGTTCTTAATCTTAATTGTTTTTTTGGTTTGGTAGACAATTTTTATTCCCATTAAATATTCAAATAAAAGTTAGGAAAAACACTTTTTTTTAGCCAGGATTTCTTGGCGTACACGAACTTTATCGCTTTTTTATCGTCTTATAAAAATGCACAACTCGACAAAAATTCTATTTTCTGCTGTTTTGTAATATAAACAAAAAAAATTGTTTATATCTGTTGACAGATGTCAAAATTGCAATTATCGTTTGACGCAACTTGATTAAAAAATTACTTTATTTAAAGTACTTTCGTTGTTCTTATGTCGATTCCATGACTGGGTTTATACCAAATTAGCAATTAAACAACATGAATTTCTGTGTATACCGCTCTACGTTACAACATTCCGCCCTTACGAAAACTATTCGTTTTATTCAATTTTGAATTGTTTTATACTTTAGGTTGGAAATGGGCGATGAAAAATTTATAAACGAAGTAAAGCTATCGAAGAGATCTAAGATAAGTCCTTAAATTAAAATTGATACCGAAACATTTTACTAAAGAACAAGATATGTTCGGGTGCGATAAGTGCGGGTTTTCTACACTCCAGTATGCATATTGTGCCGATTAACGTTACCGTCGTATTGAAGGTAGCATCATTTGAAAATAGTATAGAAAAAAGTTGGGTCCCTTTGTATCCGTCGCTTGCCCATTCACAAAATACTATTCGGTTGTAAAAATCAGCTCCATGAAATTTTTGATGCAATGAAATATGATATGGATGAACCTTATGACGATGCAGTGTTCTGGTAATACTAGTTTGAGAAATTCCAGAATCGCGAGCTATTTCTCGAGTGCTTACATGGGGGGTTTGGTAAACTAAACAAGCAAATCAACATCCCTGATCTTTTTGTTGCGTGGATTATTGCGTGAAACAAATTTAAGTCACTTCCACAGCGGCATTTCGGCATAAAAATAAAATCAAAATAAAATCATGACTCCAATCATGATAACGGCGACGCCAACTTCAATTTTTGCGATTACAATTCCATCTGTCAAGAATCAAAAAATATGTTTCGAACAAAACCTATATATGGGGTGTAGAATTCAAATTTACAATAAAAAAAATAAGGGTTCCTATTTAAAATTTCAAAGTTATCCCCATTCCCCTCAAGAGGGGAACGGGGGTGATCTAATTTTTAGCCCCGGCTCTATCAAAAGTAATAAATTTTCATCTGGGACATTTTTTAGTACGACTCGTTTTTCGTGATATTTCGAAGTCTTCACTTAAATGCTTCACCCGGTATTTATTCTTGAATAGGGAGGTCGCGGCGAAGCGACGAAGTTGTCTTTTTTTTCCAAATATTTCCCAATTTAGATCGAGTTTCGGGTCATGTCTGGTATGGTATGGTCTGGTGGATATGTTAGGTCTAGGTATAGCGCAACTCTTGATACTGACTGAGTACACTATAGTCCGCCAAACCCATAAAAAGTTATGCCCAATTTTCTGTTCATCAAAATTTCGACGAATTGGCGAACTATATGGAGCGAAGCGACGAACCCTTCACTGTATTTCGGGTTTATTATCTAAAAAAATATAAACATAATAAAGTAACTAAACATAATCTTTTGTTTTAACTGTGTTTTTATTTTAAAAAAATTAACAAATGAACTTCAAATTTAAAAACTAAGTAAAATATTGACAGAAGTAAAGAAAGGAAAACTACATATTTATTCTGAATCTGTTAATTTCTCATTGCTCATACTGGCGAAAAACTTCGGTCTCTTGATGCATGTTGGCACAGCTGTCGAGTTTTCCATCGATTCTTTCTTTGCAGCAATAGCTGCTTTTCTTTTCAGGCCAGCTCTTTTTTTAAAGCTCTTTAAAAGGGATTAGTCGTACGTTGTGGCATCCAATTCGCACCCAATGTACGACCAGCCTAATGCCGTTTGCGTTGTTGTCAATGTAGTTAGCCAAGGTGTTTGCTACCATGTCAGATACATTAATCATTGGGTATAAATCCTATCTATGTCGACCATATGATGAACGTCAAAAATCCATATTTTAAAATTAAATTTATTTTCAATCGAAATCAAAAATAATTTTCTGAAAACTTTAGAATAAAAAATTATATTAAAATGTTTACACTAACAAGACGGTTAACTACATTACGTCCCATTGGCATCCAAACCCGGTGGCAAACACTAACCACCGCCATCCAATCGGAAATATTTAAAATTCAAAGCCAGGAGGAATTTGACGAGAAAGTTCGAAACAGCAAGACACCGGTGATTGTGGATTTTTTTGCAACGTAATTACGCTAAAAAAATTACCAATCTAATTATAGAATAAATCATGAGTTGTTTTCTTTTCCCCGACTAATTACAGATGGTGTAATCCATGCAAGATGTTAACACCCCGAATAGAATCCGTTATTGCAGAGACGGGAGGAAAAGTTTCTTTAGCAAAGGTTCGATTTTTTCATTTTAAAACGTCCTATTTATTCAAAATCGAAATCAAAAATTCAAAATTGTAGGTGGACATTGACGAGCACAGTGAACTTGCTTTAGATTACCAAGTTGCATCCGTTCCCGTTTTGTTAGTTATTCGCGACGGTAAAGTGGAACAAAGATTAGTCGGTCTTCAGGATACCGATAAATTACGACAGTGGGTTAATAATGCTGTTAAGAAGTAATTGATACATACGAAATTGCTTATCCACATTTTCGTCTAATTGTTAGCCCCAGCCTTTATTTTTTTGTGTAAATTTAGTAGACAAATTATAAAATATAAATTAATAAAATAAAATTATAAGTTGCACCTAGAAAATAAATGTAAATTCTTTTGGAAATTGAAATCCAAACGAAACTAAAGTTTCCCTTTTCTCCTTCCTATCAAATCTATTAACGATTTCCAACATTTTTCGGCTTGTTGTTGTGTGTATGAATCGCTCCATTGCGACGAAAAGACAATATGAGAATTCAAAACAATTGTCCGATTATCTGCTTGGGTTTGGATACGTTTTAAAGCATCCTCGTCGGACAGATTATTTCGTTCCATCAACCGTTTAATTGCCTTAAAAAGAAATCGATTATTTTCAAATAGTAAAACGGAACAGATGAAACTTTACTTCATCTTGTGGAACAATTAACGACCAAATTTCATGACATTCCCGTTGCCATCCTGCCTTTAAAAGGATTGCTGCTTCAATAATCACAACCTGACTACCATTTTGATGGAATTCCGCTATTTTCTCTTTCGTTCGCTCCAATAATCTCGGCCATACGATTTGATTTAATCGTTCAAGTTGTTTTTCATCACCAAATACAATCGAACCCAATCGCTTCCGATCGATAAAACGATCCTCACCCACAATATCCTTACCAAATTCTTCAACTAAACGATTGTAACATTCCGTATCCGGTTCGTACAGTTGATGAGCTAATTTATCACAATCAACTATAGCGGCACCTAATCCCTCAAAACGTTTGGCCATCTTACTTTTACCGCTTGCAATGCCTCCCGTTAAACCGATAATATACGGTTCGTTTGGAATATTTGGATTCGGTTCAGGTTCACGAAGTCGGCGACCCAGTAAATCATGTCTCTGGTTACTTGAACTGATTTTTGACTCTTTTACTTGATCGGCGGATAAATCATCCATTTGACTTTCAACCAATTCAATAATGTGAATGGAAAGTGGAGGTAAATTATTTTTTAATCGGATTTCGTTAATTTTCTGACCGCCTCTAATCGTTTCAGCGCTAACAACTATTAGCTAAATGGGAAATGGAACGAATAACATTAAAAACTACATTTTATTGGAGAAATTACTTTTAAATCGGCATCGGTGATTGCTGGTCCGAATGGATCTTGTATTGGTACGACTTCATACGTTAACGTGCTATCAATATCGTTTAAGAAATTTTTAACATTTGCTATCCGCTCTTCGAGCGGTAAAATTAATTCCGATAAGGTTTTACCTAGAAAATGGTTAAGAGGGATTAGTTGTTCGATTTTGATCAGAAAATTAATACTTTTAATCATATTAACATCGGTAACTCCAACAACTAAACGTTTTCTTGCCCTTAAGACCGCTTCGGATAGAAGAATCTTGTGACCAACATGTAACCGGTCAAATGTTCCACCCAAAACAACATCATCAAACATTGTTTCCGTATTACCCTCATCCGTTAAATCACTTTTAATCTCCCCATCACCTGGATTACCCTTCTTCAGAGTCGAACTCGGATCTAAATTAACAATACTCGGCGTATTAAACGTACGTTGGATGCTAGCTACGTTCTCCGGCACCGTAAAACAATTATCAAATAACAGCACATCGACTGGTCGGTCTAACGGTTGATTCGATCGTTTCAAATTGCCCAGCAGTACGCGTACATCGAGTGGACCACAACGTTGAGCTGATGTTGCGTATATCGTTTGGACGGCATGACTGTATGCCGGTGGTTCCGTTTCCAGTTGATTTGGTGCATACAATTGAATGTATAGGATTTTTTCAACAAACTTACGGGCAGCTGTCAGGCTGGTAGCTATTTTTGAGATACTCGTTACGATTAATAGACCGGTTCGGGCCATTTTCTACTCAAATGATAAGACGGGCAAAGGTCGAATCGAAATCGAATAACAATTTTAAATTATTTTCCTGACAAACAGCTGGTTTTGTTGACGAAAGCTGATGTTGACATTCCAAACATTTTACTTTCAGACACAAAATTAACAGATGGGATTTCGAGATATAAATTGTTTTAAACAAAATGAATTTTATTTTAAATTATAAAAATTGTATAAACGCCAGATTATCATAATAATTGGTTAATGACTTTCACCCTTCTTGCCAGCGATACGTTTAAAATCTTCCATTTTCGTCGTTATAATTGGCGATCCAATAAAACCAATATAATCCAATCGTGTTACATCCGCTCCTGTTTGATTATCCTTAACGAACAATTGAATGTTTTGAACGTTTTGAAATTTAACGAAACGTAAATTAACCGGTTGCCCGGTTAAATCTTTCGGATCCAAACTGCATGAATTTTAGATAATTAAAATTGATAAATAATTAGATTACAACAATTATTACGTGATCTCCTGAACGGCTGTGCATGATTCGGCCATATCAAAATCCATCGTTCGCGGTTGATTAATAAATAATTTTATAGTTTTTGGACCGGATTTCTCGGGTCCCTTTAATTTCAATGAATGAATTTTAACCGCTTGATTGAACGCAATTGACATAATCAATTGTTCGTCACAATCCGATTCCAAGTAGCCACCATCGTCCGCCGTCAACCCACCAGTCAATGGATGATCGTCTGATTCATTTAAACATTCACAATCATTTTTCATAATAAAAACATTTAAATCCATCTAGTGAAAAATGTAAAAAAAAAATCAAAGAAATTAGCGATTCTTTATGACTACTTTTTTAAACCTTACAAGTCCTTGACCATAATCCTCACCACCCTCTTCGGTAACATTACCAATATGCTGAACAATTTTTGCTTCTAACGCTGCAATATCGGCTCCTTGAACTCGATCGATTTTTTGCTATTAGCGAAATAAATAAATTATATTTCAATGGGTAAATAAATATTAATTCGGAAAAGTTCTAGTCCTCCAACTTTGGTTCTAATTTGTCAGGAACGCAGCTACCCAATCTGGTAGATTCGAAAATTCAAAAATGATTTACGCCAGTGAACCTACACGGATGAGTTGAGGGATTATTGGACCTCGTACAGCAGAAAAATAAATAGCATCCGCACACCAGGCCTTGAAAAGCATCAAATGAAGGAGTATTTTGATCGCTCACTCAATTATATATTCAAAAGAATACTTGAAAAGACCCAGGAGTGAAATGAAAACTCATTTGTGTAAATTATGTTCCCTCAAAATGTGAAAAATAAAATGCTCCTCTCACAGGAATGATTTAATAAGCAGCAGAGCTCATATAGTTGTTTTCCTTTAATCGCGTAGATGTGAAGAGGTGTCTGTAGGTAATGCAGATTACATTGACAAAGGGTATTTTATATAACTCGGAAAAATATCGAATAAAAACTAGGTAATCATCCTAACAATTCATAAATATATGCACATAAATCTGGCGAAATTTTACTGGACACCATTCTGTAGGATATATCTAAATTATAATAAATTGTTGCAAATCCTCTAGCTACATTAGCGGACGCATTTAAATACGATATATCTATCTGAAATCATAACATACACCACAAGACTCAAAGTATGGCATTAAAGATTGTTAAACGCAAGAAAATTTAATAACTCAAGTCAAAAATATTGATTTCTTGCCATATTCGGCTGGGAATGATTGCACTTTCAGTAATTGTGTGTAACGCTTAACATTAAGCCTCATTTTCACGGCGATAGTTTGTGTGATAGTACCTATCATGCCAGCAACTGTCGTATAAATTATCACCGTATAGATAACTTGATAGTCACTATTGCACTATCAAAACATTACTATCACACTATCTAGTTTGACTAGATAGTTGAAAGTACTATCGCAACAGACACAAATATTATTACGCCTACTGCCACGTGAAAATAGAAATATCATATATTATTTATCATTTTATTTTATTTTTATTGAATTACTATCGCAGTCATCTCCTAGCGTGTAGACAATACACTACCCCGATAGTACTATCAAGGTGAATATCACGATAGTATTGTCGTGAGAGTACTATCGCCGTGAAAACGAGGCTTTAATCAGCTATACCTAAGGCATACTAAAAAAATTAGGAATATATTCTCAATTGTATATACTATCGAATAAAAATAAAACAAAAATGTCGATTTCTTCAATCCGAGAAAGTAGAATGTCCCCTTAAGGGTTTACAGCTCTTGTGTATGGTTTATTGTCTATGAAATGTGAGGAGGTTTGGGTTCGAAACCCGCTCCAACACTTATTACATTCAAATTTATTGTTCATGAGCAAGCACCAGACGAGGGATCCAAACGATTCAATAAAAAATGTTTCACCAGCGAAAGAAATTATTGAAAAGTTATCGCACTCAATTTCAGGATTGAGAATATTTACGAGCCTATCGGATAAAATGAATCCCCAAACTCCACTTATAATCGCTTTATAAAATCTGTTTGCGAGCTAAAACAACAGATAAACTAGTACTTCCATTTCATTCTAGTTCGGCCGTACAATGATAAATTAGTGATATTGGGGTTATTTTTAGAGTTCACGTTCATCAATTTTTTCACTTGAATTGAGTTAATGAGTTATAAAAGTCATATGATGAGTTAATTATCCCTGCCAACTTTCGTGAATTTCTACTAATTAATTCAAGCGTTATTCAATTGGGAATTTTTTGAATCCATGGAAACCTCTATATTTTTTTGGATTTCCATAGCGGTAGATAAGTTGATTATCTTAACTAACTTTAATTTATTTCTGTCTATCAGTTTGTGAAATATTCAATTGGGAATATTACGAATCCATGAAAAACCGTATTAGATGAATTAACTTCTAGGTATATGTGGAGAAGGAGAAATATATTGAATATGTTTTCAAAATTTCAGCGCGATACATCTATTGGTTTAGGAGTTATTACAACTTTAATGAGTACATGTTTTTTCTCTATTTTTTGCGAAATCAGTCAGGACCCCAGGTCCTTCCTTGGGCAGGAATAAGGTAAAATTCGTACAAATTGTGAAAATTTTCCACTATTAAATAATTGCTGAGAAATCTCTTGACCAAAGTTGAAATCAATAGCAACCGAATGGACCTGTTTTTTCAGTCAAAGTAACCTCTTACATAACACGCGAAAACGCGTGAACGGACTGATAGCAGAGTTTCTATATCACGCGAAAACGCGTGAACGGTCTGTAAAGTGTTAATGTCACGTGGTTCATTTTAAACTCAGCATTTCCACATTATTTTTAAATTTCAATAGAAAATATTTATCAACGTCTGTGGTTGAAAAAGCGTTGTTGAAAATTGAGTGAAAAGTAAAAAGAGAGAGAGCGTAATATTTGGTTGAGTGATACAATCAGCTGTTATTGAAATCATTATTGAAAAGTCGAAAGAATTTCGTTGATATCTCTATACAAAATCGATTGGCTAGTTACAAATATAAACTCTAGCGATTTACTTAAACTCATGATTAATTCATCATTTTGTGCATCCTAATTTTGAAATTTTCTTCAAAGAAGGAGAGCGCTAAGGATTATAGGAAGGAAAAGGAGGAAAATAATAGAACTGCAAAGAAATGTGGAGAAATAAAATTTGTAAAAAATTGGTAAAAATATTACTAAAAGAATTGGAAAATGTTTCCTTAGTTGTTAAATTCGTATGGTAGTGTCTGTTTTCGCAGTATACGTAAACTGGTTGTACGGAGATAAATTATAAAATTGTTTTTCGCGGATGAATATTATCACAGCCAAATTTAATAGAATGATTGGTAATTTATGTTAACAAATTTTAAGAATTTTATTCATTAATCTGCAGCTTACTTTTTATAGATTAGTATTATATTTTTAAAAACCTTTCAGAACATCAAGCATATAATTATTATAATAATTACTAATTAGGAAAAATAAGACGTATCTATATTGTATATGCTACTTGTACTTTGTCTGGGAGAATATATTTTAATATATCTGAACTTATATAGCTTTTGTTGCTAGATTAATGCACAATTGTTAAATTTAAAGTGCTGCTCAAATCTGCTGCTACAGTAATATTATATTAATGAAAAACGGTAACAAATTTCCACAATTCTATGAATTCAGTTCGAACTTTGATACTTTAATGGAATTCGATATTTTTTACAGCATTGACTAAAATTAGAAATACAAGAATTTTCATTATTATTGGCTAATTGCAGTGCTTTTAATGCACATTATTTTGTATCTCTATGATATCTATATAACCAATTATTGTTTATTAAATTAACTAATTTGGGTAAATTATTGGGTTATTTCTAATCGCGAATCGGTAAATTGGAACCTATTATTACAATTAGTTGTACTATTTTCTTAATCGAAATCCAATATAAAATTCAAATAAATGTTTGGTCATGGAAATTGATAACAGGCGAAACCGAATAACTAGTTCCAATTAATTGTCAGAGCTAATTAACAGAAGTTTGTTATTCAATTTAATTAATTGTACATGAATATTCGAGTATTATACCAATTATAATATTTAGATACCTCAGCCCTCTATTTTTTGTGTATACAATTTTTTAATTAGAAAATAAATAAGATAAATAATCCAAATCTAATGGACGAGAAGCATCATTTAAATTATAAAAAATACATCCTAATTATAACACCGAATGTATAGAAATACATATACGAAAACGGTCATGTTTAAATTGTTTATCTTTTAATTAACGCTAATTAAATTTTATTTTATAATAATTATCTTACGTATATGATACCCACATTAGCGTCTAATGATTTTAAGAGACATGATAATGATCAATTGGCGTGATCGTATTTTAATATTGTTTGTTCTTTCGTCTGCGCCACTATATGGCGTACATTTGAAATTGAAAAATATGTTTAATAAGATAAAAATTTTATTTATACAAAGAAATTCATCACAAAAAATATTTATTTCTACTTATATATCTTCAAATAGTGATCTAATCTAGCGATCCAATGATCAATTATTTTTATTATACCATTTATTTGATTATTTCCCTAAATTTTAAAGGGTTACCTCTAAGTATAATTACTTCTAAAATTAGCTCCGGTAAATAGTTGATATATACTGAAACTACTAAGCCGAACGGAACACACCTAATCTTCATCTTATCTAACCCCTCTTGAAAGCATTCCATCTTATATTTATGCTGCACAATCACAATTGATTCGTCATTACGTATACCAAAGGCTGCTCTGTCAAAATGTCTATCGCTGCTTTTCGGCAAAATAAATGTTGGTTGGTTGTATAAATGATTAATGAATTATGTTTTATCAATTTAAAGAGTCTGTGGCTTGAAATGATGGTCCCGAATTATGGAATTGACATTCATACCTCAGACGTTAATGTTAAATTTTTTGACGCAGTTCAAAGTTTTACGATAAAACATACTCCAAACAGGGATTTTGGCAAAGCAGTACAACGGCGATTATTGTAATATTTCGGATGAATAATTTTACTTGTTGTATTATATTTCATTGGGCCAATACACCTGTTTGCCCTTTAGGTAAAAAACGTTTAAAACTTCAAAACTTATGCTTTTTTATTTTACCTTTTGATCACCATCCACTTTGTATTATAAAATATTCACGCCAAACTATAACCAATGAGTGCGTGTATAGTTTTGAGTATTATGGAAAGGAATACCAAAATAGATTTGATCGTCTCAAGTGTGAGCTATGTAAGCCAGATATAGTAAATCGATACTAGCGAAATAATTGTTGTTTAACCATTCACTTGTTGTTTAAACTTTCAAAGTTATCCCCCCTCAAAAGGAGGATGGGGGTGATCTATTTTTTGGCACAAGTGAATGCCCCCCTCAAAAGTATTAACTTATCATCTGGGACATTTTTTAGTACGACTCTTATTTTTCGAGATATATCGAATCGATGTCTTCACTTACATAGTTCACCCTGTATAACTCATGGATATTTCACATAAATTGTATATATCTGTAGTTGTATCTATAATTTCCCTTATCTAATTTCCTGGCCATGTTCAATTATTTTTGAAAAATAATTCGGATACCATACTAATAGTTTTAGACAGTTATAAGTTAATTGATCCAGCGTAACTCCTGCGAGGATAAATTTAGTAAGAATTCCGTGCCAAACTTTTCACGTCTTACGTCGTAAGTTGTAAGGTTTTCAGTTATAATAAAACGTTATATAACTGATTATGCTGTGATCAATTTAGTAATAATTTTGCTAACCTGACCATCGAACTACTGTAACAACTATTGAACTTTATCGGAAACTTTCTTATGGAAACTGGTCTTTTTTTCCCCAGCAATAATGGTGAAAAATAGTCTGTAATATAAAATCGTGCAAGAAAACCAACATAGTGTACCCAATTAAATTCAAATTTTTTAATTTATGTAGGATCGATACATAGGTAGAAATATCAGGATTAATACTAAGGTAGTTATGATGTTATCAGGAGATCCCGATCGCTAATTGATTGCTATATTTTATAATTGCTTATTGTGAAGTAAAAATATGAAGAGAATTTGCATCAACATGTAAAGGAAATGCAGATAATGCAGATATCGATTTTTGTATCATTTGTATGAAAGCAATGCCACGTAAAAACGTGCTGTACATTTGAAATGCGCTCATATGAGGTACAGTTTCTTTACTTGTAAAAACTG
>JANTOP010013762.1:0-14563 GCA_027564815.1 Symmerus nobilis | reverse complement strand
TCCAGAATGAACGAAAAATTTTCATTACTTTTTATTTTTTGGCCAAGAAACGGCGGCAAAAATGGGTGGTTTTTGACAGATTTTATTAAAAGTTTTGCCATTTGAAGGGGATTCAATATTTTGCTCATTCTGGATGCGGCACTAGATAAGAACAAAATGTACGAAATGAGACAAGAATCATTAAAATCCGATGAATAGTTTCCGAAAAATCGTGTCATTCGCAAGTCATCTCATTTTTCACATGTCTCAGCGCGCCCTGACAACTTAAAAGAAAAATCGTAAACAAATTTTTTCGTACACCTAAGGTTATGTATAATGCTGTAAAGAAAACCGTTTTTGAATAAGTGCAATAATAAACGAGAAAAAAAAATATTGAAAAACAGTGTTCTTTTCGCATCTCAAAGTAGAATAGTACCTTAACATAAAATAAACTCCAAAACTTGCTAGTCCCACTCCGTCCAGTCAAAGTCCACTAGCTGAATAAGCAAAAGTGGACTAATAAAATTAACCGTTTCACAGCGAGCCGGGCAGTCGAATTTTAAAATTTTAATATAAAAAAAATAAAAACCCTCGGGCGACGCAAAATATCGAATTTTTTGAAGAAGTTAACTGAATTGGAAACTCTAATTGGAATCTGAAAATTTAATTGTAAGAAATTATTGTATTATAATAATTGTCAAAGCAAAATATTAAATTTTTGAAGAAGATAACTGGCTCTAATTTTTCAACGTGAGAAATCATTATAATTAGGTAGGCTCAATTTAAAAAAAACGTGTTTTTTCTTGTAGATTCGGGTTCTACTCTTCAAAATAATAAAAATATTCCGTTACAGTACACCTTTCTGACCATTAGTTCCAGCGTTAATCCCATTTAAAAACACTAGAATGACGGCTGAACCGACAAATTTCAAATGATCGTACTGAAAATTTGAATATTTGAAATTTTTATCTCGTAAATTAGAGGGAGGAGGGAAAAAATAAAAAGAAACGTATTAATATTTTTAGATTAAGTATCCGAATATATATTGAAAAAGACACAATTTTTTTTTTAGCCTACCTAATTGTGTAGAAATTATCGTAATTTGAAAATAATTTACTTGGAAACAATCGTGAAATAAAAAAATGAAGTACTGAGGAAAGTAATCCTTAAAAGAAACCAATTCTTTTATGGGAAAGGTTATTTGGAAAGAACGTAATTCCGTTTGGAGAAAACCACTTTTCGTATGATTTTAGAAACCATTGATAACTTTGATCGCCGAAGAGCAAGTAAGTTTTTCCTTTCTTCGAAACTAAATTTTGGAACAATTGTATTGGAGACAATTGGGAAGGCTATGGCAAATGTAATTTGTTAAGACATAATTTTTGGAATAAAATTTAACAGGGATCCAGGGATGAAAGGATTATTGAAGAAAGAACTTCCAGGGAAAATCTTAAGGATCAAGCTGGCTAACGTAATTCACTAAAGAAAATAACTGCTGAAAAAAAAACTATTCCGAAAAAGTAAGTTTGTAAATAATTTCATGGGAATTTGTTTATTTAATGAGGAAAACTATTACCGAAGGCCGTCACCTCAAAATAACGATTGTTGGGAAACCACTGATAACTCTAACTCCTGGAAGAAGGTAACTCGGTAAAGAAAATAGCTATTAAAATTATTCAGTTGGGAAAACTGTTGCGAAATCTAAAGTACCGAAGGAAGTTAGCCTCAAGGAATAATTTTTGAATAATGCTAAAATAAAATAGCGTATCGACTCTTCATTTACCATCCTGGACCCAATATGCAAATGCTAGACACAGTCCCGCAAACCTTGTGACTTCCTTTAACACCCCCTGTTGGCACAACAACCATTTCTTGGTTAATTTTAACACCTTAATGATTATTATTAAATGATATTACATTTATACATGATACAAATGTTAACTATCAAGTTTTTCACCCGAGAACATTATTTCATTCGCTGGACATCTGTATTTCCATGAATGTTTTTTTTTTAAGTTTGATTTTTAGGTCTATTATTTTATGCCAATTTTTTTAAATAGCATATGGGCATTGTGCATATGTGAATAGCGTGCTTTCATTCTCCATTATTATACTATCATTTGCCCCCAGTTCGGGAAAATTATTGTATAAATCCGGATACTTTTCAGTAAAATAATACATATTTCAACATGGAGGAAGTAAAAAATATCAATACAAAGACTAGTATATTTATACCTAACCGATAAATCATACTGATGGTATCTGGATTAATCTGGCCACAGCCCTTTCATATCAATAGCATACAAATTTTGTGTATCATATACCTGCCTCTATCTCGCACCCTCCCTTTACTCAAAAATGATTAAAATTAAAACAATTAAAAACCAGTTACAAGGGAATTGTTCAGTAGCGAAGTTATAAATGTTTAACAAGAATAAATATTTCATGCAACTGTTAATGCAAAATTCTACTGCCTTGAGTAGGAACATACGTCACAGTAAGCACCAAATGATACATTTTTGGTTTGGTAGGCCGTCTCCATATATAATACCTCCATTGGATTATTACAGAATTTAATATTGGGTCATAAATCATTCATTATGTGCAACCTTTAATTTGGTTTTTCCTGTATCGTTTAGTAAGTTAGGAATAATTGGATTAAAAAAGCTTTTGTTGCTATAACTGTGGTATTATAACAAAATGTAATGATGCAATTTCGTTTATTTACGAGTCTATTTCCAATTGACTAACTTTGTTTATAAGCAAATTTAATATATTTTTATATTTTTTATACAATGTTTTTATTCGTAAGGTGCTGTAAGTTCAATAATAACCCTACAATAAAAATTAATACATACTAACTTACCTACCTATAATATCGCTTCAATATTTTACAGTAGTTTTCGTTATATTAACAACAACCATAAGTTTGCCTGTAATTTGGTACCTCTTATCATATGAAAATATCTTAAATTTGGTTGCTATTGAAGATGTTTCCGGTCAATCATTTGACTATATCATCGGTAATAATTAATTTTTTCAATTTAAATTACTGATTTCATTCACACGTCTTTAATTTTAGTTGGAGCTGGAACAGCTGGGTCTGTACTTGCACACCGTTTAACGGAGACGAATAATCAATCAGTGGCAGTTCTACTAATTGAAGCTGGAAACCATTATGGACCAGTATCAATAATTCCATTGCTTAGCCCGGCAATGCAGTTATCATCCGTTGATTGGGCGCAACAATCTCAATCACAAAAATATTCATCACGAGGATTAAAGAAAAATGTAAGTAACAGAATATTAGAAATTATTTAAAGTCTAAATAAAGCATGATTATTATTATTATTGGAGTTATTAAACACAATTTCATATAATTTGTAGATTCAATTTTTACCCAGAGGAAAAGGATTGGGTGGATCTAGTCAAATCAATTACATGTTACATTTTGAGGGTATAAAAAAAGATTATGAAAGGTGGGTAGAATTAGGAGCTACAGATTGGAGTTATGATCATTTAAGTAAATTCATGGTACGTAATCGAACATTAGGTCAATTTGATCGTGAATGTAAGAGAAATAAACCATCAATTTCTAAGGTAAGTGAAATCGTAATTTATTTAATAAATAATTTATTTATCCCCTGACTTCCCCTCGCAGTACTACCTTTTGGTAAGCATATAGTAACCCCAAGCTATAAAGTATACAACTTTTCATCAAAATTAGTTGGCAAATCAAATTCGTTGCTTAATGTGGCTATGTTTTTCCCAATTCGAATATCAATTCACGACTTATATACGTTAGAGACTTAGAAAGTCCCCGTAATTTTTGATTACATGTCGAGAATTCTCCGAAGAAAATAAAAATTAACAACCAAATAAGCACAAATTACAAGAAATGTACAATCTTTGATTTGGCATAAAAATTTACAAAATTGGGACCACCCAGTCCAGAGTTCACATTCGCGGTTTCTTTTGGAACGTAACCCCCGCGAATGTCAAGGGAAACGTGTATTTGGAATGTGTTAAAATCTTGTCGCTGGGCGCTTAACCCTTTGGCTTATGATTTAATTTCAAAGAAACGTGCATGTGCGTACTATTTAATTTTAATGCAACTTTGCGCGGGGTCTTCACAAAATAAAACTAAAAACTAAAATATTTCAATTTTAATGAATATATTTAAAAATTTAATTTAAAAACATTTAAATATGCAGTCAATAACAAATTCGGCACAGAAAATGTATGAGGGCGACACTTGTCCTTTACACTTAATGGGTTAAGACACCTTTGTGGGCCTCGGCATGTACTCAGCTGCTACACTGTAAAAATAATTAATGATAACTGGTATCAGAACACGGAGAGAAATTATTAAGTAACAATACAATAAAATAATGAATGACAGAAACTATAACCTGTTCCTTGTGGAGCATGCCCTTACATATTAATCATATATATCACATATACAGAGACGAATTTGCCACAGTGGGCGCCCTAGGCTTGAACAAATTTGCCGCACTTACCGTGTTACCGTACATGTAAAATGTGTCGTATGCGGTCGTCACATCTTCGTTGGGATCTCGGCCATGACTCAATTTTAATATCGATATTTTATAACATATTTTTATTTATATTATATTTTCGTTTTCTGTATATGGTATATTTCTTGCTTCGCTCGCACTGGGTTTATAGAAGCAACCTATTTTTTAAGGTTTTTTTGATTATCTAAATGTTTTTAGCGAAATGTTTGAGCCTTTTATTGGCTAAAAGATACTTTTAATTCCATGTTTGTGTGTTTTACAAAATACATAAAACAGCTAAAAAAAATGGCGAGGTGAGCAAACAGCAAAATGAAAACAGCCAAACAAGAATAGCCAACTGATACGGCGGTGAAACGAGCACAGCGAAATAGCCAAATAGAAACAGCGAGTTGATGGTATCCCACATTTTTTTAATATGCCGAGTCGAAATTCAAAAATGTTTGTATCTTAAATTTTACCGTCCCCAAAAATTTGCCGCCCTAGGCTCCTACCTACTCAGCCTAGTGGTAAATCTGCTCCTGCACATATAACGAGTCTACGCCCCTGCTAAAACTTACAAGACTGACATGGGTTATGGTCTACAGAGGTTTTTAAATCCGGTTTCAGAATCCGAAGCCGTCGTAGTCCGAGCGAATGTTTTATTCGAGAAGCTATACAGAATTTATTATTAATTACAGGATGCCAAGATTACTAGCGGTCATTACAGTCAGAGTGACGATGTTTGTTTTAATCCGGACCTAGTAAGAAGAAACGATAAAAAGTTAATAGTGCGTAGATTAACTAATCGAGATTCAAAATTTGTATCTATATTATCAAATTCAGTTAAGGATTATAATAAAAATAGGTCAAAAATAAATCAAGTCAAATTTCAAGTGGCAGAATATAATACCAAAAATGGAATACGGTGGAGCGTTTACCACAGTTATCTTCGACCAAGTTTTAACAATACGAAACTTAAGATTTTAATAAATACTCGAGTGAAAAAAGTAAGTGGAACACGAACAGGATAATATTTTCAAATTTTTTTTTTAAATATTCCTCTTCGCAGGTATTATTTGATAACGATAAACGGGCTACATCCGTTTTAATTTCTACAGAGAACGGAAACAAAAAATCTTACATAGTTCATGCTACTAAGGAGATAATTTTAAGTGCTGGTTCATTCCATACTCCACAATTGTTACTGTTGTCTGGAATCGGCGATGAAAATTATTTAAAAAATTATCAAATCAATGGAGTTCATCATTCACCTATGGTTGGGAGAAATCTATACGATCACTTAAATATGCCTTTATTCGTATCGATAAACGAATCCATTAGTTTAACGAAAAATAAAGTATTAAATTTGTCTCAAATTCTTCAATATTTGCTGAATGGTCAAGGGGTACTTTCATTCTTTAATGTTATTGGATTTGTAAATGTCCCATTTAATAATCATGGTATAGCTATATTTGGAACTGGGGCTGTAGATGAAGATGCCCTCAAAGCGGTAGCTAATTTCCGTGATGAGGTATTAATCAATTGCACATTAAATTTATCTTATTAAAATTCTTTTAATAGATTTTCAGATCATTATTTCCATTTCATTCAAATGGTAGCCAAGAAGGATTTGTCTTATTATCAACATGCCATCATCCGAAAAGTCGTGGACAAGTCACACTGAACCATAAAAATCCATTTGTCTTACCTGTTGTCGATCCGAACTATTTACGCGATGAATATGATGTTAAATGCATGATAGATGCTATTCGTTTGGCTGTTCGGATGATCGATACTAAATCCTTTCGGCATATCAACGCCACCATACATTGGCCAAAATTTGAAGAGTGTATAAATTTCGGACCTAGTAAAATTGATTATAAAACAAATCATCCCACTGATAGATATTTGGAATGTATTATAAGAGTGGCTGCACTGACCGCACATCATCCAGGTGGTACATGTTCAATAGGTCATGATTCCGACAGTGTAGTCGACAATTCCTTGAGGTAATTAGCCAATCACATTTATTAAGAACTCTCATAAAAAAGATATGCTAAATGGTTAATATGCTACTAAATCTTAACTCAGAAAATTTCTTTTACAATACTTGAACTGCTGTAATACATTATATGAGAAAATTCGAACTTATAAATTTTATCAATAATTTAATATAATTTACCCCAATATTGGACCAATTTTTATACTTTTTTTTCCTATTACATTATAATATGCCTTTCCCAAATTTGTTTCCTTCCCAGCTTGAAACTAGATTTTCTGAATTATGAACCAGGATATTGTATAAGGAACATACAATATCTTCAACTTAATGCCGGTTCCCGGAAAATCATTTTTTTTAAATTTTAAATCGTAATTCGACATAGTTTGTAAGTAAAGATACAGCCCGAAAACAAAGCGTGCATTAAGTGACCATTTTTTAACCAAAGCGTAACAAATTTTTGTGTAAAATCGCATTTTTTTTTAAAGTGCATGCAAATTTCGAAATGTTTAAATGTTTATTAGGTATATGGGCAAAATACATCCATATACTTAATAAAATTATTCAAAAGTTTTTATCTCGGACAACTATTACGAGCTGGAGTGTATACACCATTCTATAAGCCGTTCAACGACGAAGCATCAGTGACTTACTACCTATGTATAGGGCAGTTCAATAAGACATTGTAGATTTTTTATGTTTAAAACACAAAAATTTGTCGAGATGATTTCTTTATTGCATCATGCTCTCTAGTCTGTGTGTGACATTTAGAAATGAAACACAATAAAGGTCAAATTTCCACCGCGACTTCTCTGACAACACAGGATACGCGTATAAAAACTGTCTATTACTTTTTGGATTAGTTCGGGCAGAAACCCAACTGTATAATTTCATCCTTCAGCCTTGGTTTCGTCCAATGTCATCCAATTCATGATTTGTATCATTAAATAGTTTTTTTTTAACTTAAATATTACATAAATCACTGTCAAAGTTTGAAAAAGATCTGACCATTCAAAGTTGCTAAAACTTTTCAGGACAATTTACATAATTTTTTCATGGGAGTACCTAATTTCATAGAATGATTATTATGATTTTTTTTGGCAGGGTTAATGGCGTTAAAGGATTAAGAATTGTCGATGCAAGTGTTATGCCGTCACCCATATCAGGAACTCCGAACTCAGTTATCGTTATAGTAGCAGAAAGAGCTGCAGAATTGATTTTAAATAGTTGATTTTAAACAATTACATATATATCTTGTAATATGTTTCAAAATAGAAACAACATACACTAACTTATCATCGTTGTTTTAACTCGATAAGGAACTAGATCCTACCAAATACTCGATTCACCTCATTATCCAGTCCACTCCTTTTATATCTTAGAGCTGAACTACATACATATCCGTATTAAAAAAATCTACTATTGATGTATGTATTTTACCATAATATTTGATTGGTGCACATTGTTACAATTTTTGACCTTATACCTATGCATAGCATTTCATTTGAATTATTAGATCATACATAAATTATACATAGGGGGGTTTTTTCATCGCACTGTATAGTTATTGTAGCAAAATACAGGTGAATGCAATAACAAATTAACTAGATAAATAACTCATATAACATCCAGTTATTTTTAATAAATGATCTTTCGTTATGTTTTTCGATATGGCAACGTTGGTTCGTAGACAGATTTTAATGTAATGCCCAAGTCAAATGTAAGATGTGTGGAATTATACACCAGTTTCTGTCTGTTACAATAAAAAGAAAAATACATGAAATTATGTTGAATCTGTTATATATAGAGCAAGTAAGTGCTAAATTACGAATTTGATATATTGTACTTTACGCATAATCAACACGTTGCATATAATACATGCATCACAACGTTGGAAAACCAAATAACGCTCCATATTTCTAAACCTTAATAATAACCTAAACAACTGGTTTGCATTTAATTTTAACTAAGAAAAAAACAATAAGTGGATAGATTTTAACTATACAGTTAAAACCAAAAAACGCAATAATTGATAATATAATATGATTACAGTCAAAGGTCTTACATTGGCTGGTAGTAAGATGTCACCATTGTCGACATCCCTCATCCACGTAATGGGTGGTATGATATGGTATGTATAGCCCAAGGAAAACAAATTAGAAAAGTTTTCTTGCATCTTGCTGTAAGATTCTTGCAGGTATTCAGGCGCGCCCGGTAGGATATACACCGATCTTATATAAACAATTGCTTCTTAATTGTACTTTCACACACACTAGTTCTAAGTTACACATACTAGTTCTAAGTGCTGATAATGGGCAACTTCAATTAATTCGCTGTTAAAACTCGAGTTGATAGCAATAGCATCTCAGCCATCCTTTTAGATCTGTTATGTGCGGATTTATCACGCGTATGCAATATTAAATCAAAATGAAATGAAACTATTCTCATAAATACCTACTGTAATAACTAATAAGACTGTATTCTACATAAAACTGTAGAACAAAATGTAGTTATTTCTATTGTCGAAAATAATGGAAAGGTTAAATCACTCATACCTAAGGATGATTACCCAATATCCAAAAAAAAAAAAAAAATATATAAACAAGTACAAACTTCACAATTTCTGATGTTTGGAAACAAAATGTATCTGAATTTTCTCTTGAATAAAATCATATCCGCTTTAAATCATTCAATTAAAATGCTTGACCGCTAAGTACTTAACATTTAAAATACTTTGATTGCGTTACCCTCATTTATATGAAGAATGATTAAATTGAATCAGTTTTATCATTTGCTGTGAGACACTGTGATTTTAAAGGTGACATAGACAAGATGTAATCTGTAAATACATCATAAATTGTAAAACATATTATTCGAATTGAATGCATTAGGGGGGATAAATAATAACGGTCCGAGAAGTTGAAATATTTATTTAATTTAAGGTGAAGAAGAATTCAATAATTGTGAATAAATCTTAAAATATTCTACCATCGATCTCTACCAAAATCCCAACGCCTGTAACAAAATGAATAATTTGAGTGATGTGATTGTGGGCCTTCAACGATTTTCATGGCCAGACTATTTAGTATTTGTTATAATGTTACTTTTGTGCATATTCATCGGTATCTATTTTGGTTTTGTGAGTAAAAAGTCAAGTTCCACGGAATCAGAATACTTAATGGGCGGACGAACTATGATGATTTTCCCTATAGCTTTGTCATTAATAGCTAGGTAATGTTAGTTAACGACCATTCCGTTCGAAGAATCACATTTGCAAGCAGATATATAATAATTTAAGATATTTATTTTTGAACCACATGTATAAAATTGTACACAGAAAATCTCAAATTTAAGTATTTAAGAAAAGATATGTATTGTGTAAAAAATATAAAAATTAAATGCATAGGGATTTTTTGCCTAAGTGGTATTTAAAATATTCCCATTTATAGTAATAAAATCTGCGAACATCGTTGGCTTAGATTCCCCGTTTTTTAAGGAACGAGATTGAAACCAAGTTATTTTATCTTTCAGTTCAGAATAATATACTTATAATTATTTGAACTTCCATACATTCAGAGTATTTATCCATACATTCAGTTCTCCCTACCGCTATACTATGTTAATTAAAATCAATGATTAAAAAATAGATATTTATTTAGTTGACAATTTCGCGGAAGGGTCGTTAAATTAAATTAAATTGAATAAAAAAGATAAAAACGAAATTAATTAATTGTAATGCAGTTTTATATCTGGAATTACCTTACTTGGTCTACCAACTGAAATTTATTCATATGGAATTCAATATTTGTACGTAGCTGGAGGTGTTATATTAATGGGAATAATTATGGGATATGTTTATTTGCCAGTGTTCCAGGATCTTAATATAACTTCTACTTATGAGGTAATTTTTAATTTACAGTAATAAATTTAAGTCATCTATTGCATGTGTCAAATAAAGAGATCATTTGCATAAAACTGTTATATTCATATAACTGAGGTGAGTATACATGTAGCTCCCTGCTTATCGAGTAAATTTCTCTTCGAAATTATATGTTTTTTAAAGTTAGTGAGGTTTACTTCACAAATTCAATATCTCATTTTAATTCTCCAGAAACAGTTCGTGGTTGATTTTCATTTTCGAAAATTAAAATAAATAAATACGTTTATTTTACCATTTCGGCGGTTGACCCACTTACTAAAGATCTTTACGAGGTAAAACTCTTCACACAGCATACGCCTGCTGACGATATTTATATTTTAATCATCGGTAAAAGTGTTGATATTCTATGTAAACTGACTGATGTCATGTAAAGGTGGGTGCATCATGATTCTTTTGAAAGTGAATCTATCCAAATCTAATTAAGTGCTGTTCACAAAAAAATTAAAAATTGAAAATTTTGTACACAAAAAAATTCCGGAAAGGAAATAACCCAAAAAACATCTAACAAACAATCTTCGGGTTGCGGGTGATCCTTGATTCCTTGATTCCTTGATCCTCCTACAACAGTGCAGTAAGAGTTGGGCCTTAATTCGAAACTCTGTATTTATCAGAAAAAATTACTCTGCTCCTTTCACACCTATAATTATTTATGCCGCAGTCTTTTGGGGTCCCAAAACCGTATTTTTCGATAGGGTACAAAGGCTAGCTTGTTATACTAATCACTGGGCCAATTATAACCACTCCGACAGCTGCGCTCGAAACACTACTGAAAATTGAGTCTGTCCACATTTATATCAAAGTAGTAGCTAGGCCTACTACCACGGGGATGCTAGAACTGAAATTGATTAAAAAAGATTGTCCTTTTGCCAACTATCAAAATATAATAATTTCAATAAAGTATGCATATCCCGACCACTTAGGATTATAAATTGCATGTTTTCCATCATCATAGCTATAGCATTAAGTAACGATTCGACTTATTTAATGCAACAGTATTTGGAAAGCCGATTTGATAGACGATTACGTATGTTTGGCTCGGTGATGTTTATGATTATGAATGTAAGTTAATCGCAATCAAATGATTAATAAAATCTATTATAATTGGTAAATTATACTATATCTTACAGATAGGCTATTTGCCAATTGTGGTGTATGTTCCAGCATTAGCCTTTAATCAAGGTAATTTAACGAAATTTACAAGTATGATAACATCATTACTTTTAAATTAATATTTCATATAGTTACTGGAGTAAATGTACACACCATTACACCCATTGTTTGTATTATTTGTATATTTTATACATGTGTGGTAAATATTAACATTAAAATTAATAAGTTTTAAAGTTAACAGTATACTTAAATTTCGATCGAAAGGGTGGGCTTAAAGCTGTCGTATGGACTGATGTTGTACAAACTTTTTCTATGTTTGGTGCATTAATATTGGTTGCAATTAAAGGAAGCATAGACCTTGGTGGTTCAGATGTTGTCTTTGAAAGTGCTTGGAATACTGGACGCATTGAGGCGCCAAAGTAAAATGTAAAAAACAAATTGTATAAAACAAAAAATTTAAATAAATGTACGTTATAACAGTTTTAATCCAAATCCAACAATTCGTCACACAATATGGTCACAAGTGATTGGAGGATTTTTTTATTGGCTACAAACTAATGCGGTGAGTCAAAATATGATTCAAAGATACTTATCGCTACCGACATTAAAGGCTGGCCGAACTGCTCTATGGATCTTTGTTTGCGGAGTAATTACTTTAATGTTATTATGTTCATATAACGGATTACTAATTTATGCTACTTATCAACACTGTGATCCACTAACGACTAAAGTAAAAAAGTACCATAAAACGTTTCGCCTATTCTACTTACGTTATTGGTATTAAACTTTTAGCTTGCCCGAGCTAGAGACCAATTACTGCCACTTTTTGTTATGGACACCTTAGGAACTTTACCCGGTTTATCTGGATTATTTATAGCTGGAGTATTTAGTGCTGCATTAAGTTCACTGTCAACATGTTTAAATTCAATGTCAGCTGTAGTATTAGAAGACTTTTTTAAACCATTTGTGAAACGTCCATTATCTAATCGAGCTGTAAATTGGATTATGCGATCGGTAGTCGTTGCCGTCGGGGCCCTGTGCGTTGCATTGGTATTTATTGTAGAAAAAATGGGAACAGTTTTACAATTGACTATGAGTTTGGAAGCAATAACAAATGGTCCTCTACTAGGAATATTTACTATGGGAATTCTGTTACCTTGGATTAATGGAAATGCAAGTGAAAACGAAATTTGACGGCATTAGCAATTTTTAATATTTATGTAAGTTTAAGTTTTGCAGGCCGCTCTTCTAGGTGGTATTAGCGGCGTTATTGTAATGTCATGGATAAGTCTTAATGCTCAATGGGCTATCGCATCTGGTGCTTTATCATTTCAACATAAACCAATTGCGGTAGATCAATGTAATTATAATTTCGATATGCCTGCAGTAATTGATATAAGTTCAACTGATAGCACAATGACACTAGTAACAGAGTAATTAAAATATATTATAAAATAAAAAAAAATATATTGAATGAAAATCTTGCTTGGTATTCTCATAAAGGTCTATCTTCCCATTATATCGGATGTCTTACATGTGGTACACATTTTTTGGAGCATTTACAACTGTTATAGTTGCAGCCGTTTATACATTTATCTTGGGTGGCAATGATCCATCAAAAATTGATTCATCGCTGCTAGCACCAATTATTAGAAAATATTTCACTAATAAAGTGTCATCTAAAGAGGTAATTTTTTATGGTTTTTAGAATCAATTTTAATTGAATAACTTTTTTAGAAACCCCATACCAATGATGTTACAAATGAAATGGAATCCGCACTTTAATATTAATGAAATTTTTAAGTATCACTATGTAAAAACATTCGTGGTATTTGTTGAATATTTGTAGTTAGATCTTGACATACAAAATTCTATGCATGCTATGCAGACATACATATTGATCTTATTCACTAATTGGGTTAATTTTGTATGGCCAACAATTGATTCAGTCTACAGATATTCAAGAAACAGCACTATTATAATTATTATCTAAGTCTAATATGAATTTTATTTGACTTACAATAAAATTATTTTTGTTATGAAAGCATAAACTACCGTCGACTCCGTGATCGTGACCGTTGCCGTTTACTCTTCTTTGTCTTCTTTTTGTAGTGATGTTTATCCGTATCACTACTTTCGGACGAATGTTGTTTTCGATCCATGGATCTCGAACTATGTTTCTTCTTTGATTTCCGAAATGATTTCGACGAATTTCTCCTTGACTCATATGAACTGCTATCGGATGAGTAGTTTTTTGAATGTTTATTATTACGAGATTTGTCACGGTACTTAATTTTTGATCGATTGCGATCGTAAGAAGAATTGCGAGATGGTTCTTTTTTGTTCAAAGAGTCATCATCGTGATGTATATTTTCAAGATTTGGACGTGAATGGTTATCCTTGATCGAACCGTTTACAGATGATTGACTACCCGTATCGCCTTCAATATTATTAATTTTAGAGTCCTGTTTCGATTTATATTCTTCATATTTTGCGGAATCTGATGGAAATTAATTAAGGATATCTTTAAACCATTATTTTACTTTTTATTTCGTGTTAATGTTTATTCTTATTACAAACTTACTTATAACTTTACCATATTGGGAATACTCTTGTTTTGTTACGGGTTGGACCATAAATTCATTAAGTGATTCTCGAGTTCCGCCCAAAGCTAGTTTTATTATAACACGACCAGCATGATCGTCCAAGCCTTCAATCTAAAAGATAAAAATATTTTATAATATTGGATTGAAATAATCTGTATATTCATCGATTATTGGCTTATAAATAGTGTTTCTATTTCTGGCTAGTATCAGCATTACGACCCCGCCATGTTTCGCTTTTTTCCAAAAATTCTAATATTAATACATATCATACCAAAAACTTGCGCCGGCAGAGAAACTGTTTTTTCTAACGAATTCCTACTTTCGCTTCTCTAACGTAATATCATAGATAAATGTAGTTACTGGTAGATGACCAATCTCATATAAGGAAAATGACGCCAAAAAAATGTGTATA